>VWZF01001458.1:133128-201996 GCA_013396755.1 Sclerurus mexicanus | reverse complement strand
AAAAAAAAAAGAAAAAAAAAGATTACATTTTTATATGGGAACATGAGGTAGTGTTTCATAGCATGTTTGCAGTTTGAGGAAGAATTGAAATGGATTGCCAGCACTGATCTTTGGAGCCTAAGATATGGCAAGGAAACTTTGAATCTCAAAATGGCTGAATTCTTATAATGTCAATGCTTTCTTTTAGGAAAGTTCAAAGAAAGGGCCTCAATTCTGCATAAGATCGCCAAAAAGAAGTGCCAGGTGGAAGACAGCGAAAGGCAGAATGGAGCGGCTAATCATGGTGAGTGCAGCAGTACAGATTTACCACTTTTTCCTGAGACTCTTGCTGCTTTATTTTGTTTGAAAATCCTTAGTCATTAAATTCTCCTTTTACATCATTTATGCTATTCTAGTAAAAATATTCTGATTCTCTATGCCAAAGAGTATGAAATTTATGGATTAGACAGGAGTTAAGTGCAAGAAAAGAAAGTCAAGGCATATAGAAAGTCTCATAGTCAAGCCTTCTTTTCAACCTCCAGGTTGAAAAGAAAAAGCAATGCTGATTTTGGATCTGTGTTGAAGTGGCAGAAATAGGGAGGCAAAACTTACTTGCAATTTGTATGTGAAAGTTTAGGTTAGTTATTGAGCTGCTCTAGGAGAATATGTGTTTTATGTGGTACTACCCTTGTCACAAAAAGAATCAACCTTCATATTTAAGATTTGATTTTTCTGTATACTACTTGCTGCGAGTCATCTTTGCTAATTGTACAAAGTTAGCTTACTGTGGTTTTCCATTAAGGCAAGAATTTGTATTTTAGTTCAAAACTTCCTCTGGTAAAAGAAAATCTGTGCCATGTCCTGTTTTCTCTACCTCAGCATATTCTCAGCATTAGAAAACCAGATAGAAACGTGTCCAATAAAATCTGAATCACTGTACTACTTGACACTTTTTCTGACCTTGTGTTATGTTTACATACTATTTGCTTCCAAAATCAGGCAGTTGAATGGGACTGTCTATTAATAAACCGTAATGCTGGCTGTGGGGTTAAGAAACAACACACATATACTGAAATAATTACAGATTGCTTGGCACTCTGCTATGGCTGTGATCTCAGATTTTTAATTTAGGAGAATCTCAGGGTAGCAATAATGTAACTAGGCAGCTGTATTTACATCTATGCACAAGAGCATACCATAAGGCATGTTGAACTTGCCTTAGACATTTCATGTTGCTATTCCCCATTGCTATATATTGTCCAAGGGATTTCTGGCCATTGATATTTTTATGTAGTACATACTTAAAGAGGTAATTACTGCTTAGAGAACTCCAAGATAGTCAAAGTAAGAACAAATTATAAGAAATTTGACATCAGAAACCAAAGACACAAGTTCAGCCCTTTAATACCGGTGGAAGTTTAGCACAAGTACTACAAGATTCTGTTTTAAAGATCATCTGCTGTTATTGGATGTTATTAGACCATCTGTTTACTCTTTTCCCACATTTTTGCATGACAGACAGCATTATTATGACTTGGAAGTAACTTTACTAATTTCAGGGGTTAGTACATTATAAAAGTTGTATCATTGAATATGTCCCCTCACATGTAAATGAAGCATATTGCATTCTATAATGTCTGAGGTGAATGCTATATGTCACTTTTTACCTCAAGTATTAGGCTCATTGATTTTAGCATAAACAAAGAGCACTGAATATTGCAATGAATTTAAATATTTGGACATGAGTGCAAATAAAATAATTTCTTCAAATGCTAGCTCACTGCTTTTAAGGTTTTTGTTCAAAATGTGTGCTAATCAAATGAAAGACAAAAAAGCAGATGTTGGCCCACCTTTAGTATTTGATGATTTACTCAGATTGGATATATGACAGCTATTTCGTTAACAGATTTGTTACTTAATATTCTGATCTGTTGTTTTCCCACTCTTATTTATGGACGATGCCACAGAAAAAGGCGCAAAAGTGGAAGTTGCAGTAACACCACCGAGTGATTCGGGACCAGTGCAGAATGGAATTGCCCATAACGTTGAAGAAGAGGTTAATGACTTTTTTATTCTTCTTTTTATTCTTGTATTGGTAAACATATTGCTTGCTTGATTGTGCTTTTCACTGAAACCAAACATCTTAATAGAAAGAAGCTGTTAATATGAACTGTTTACAATACAATACATTAGTCTTCATTTACAACTGAATCCAGTGCATGGATTGCCACATGTAAAAGCTCTGCTCTTCTGCTCCTGCCCTTCAGTGTAAGGTAAGATGATAGTCTGGAACATATTCTTTTAGGAAGTGTTTTTATTTATCAGATAGTACATTTGCAGCCCTAAATATAGCTAATAGATTTTGCACAAAACACACATATTGCAGAAAACCTGTTCTTGTAAGAGAACCTATCATGATGTCCATCATGTGATAGTGAAAATTAGTTATAAAAGAGGAACTGTACACAAACTTCTTCACCATTATGCTTTGTTACCTTGAAACAAATAAAAATTAAGCTGAATGAGATAACAGTATATTACTTTTCTATTAATACCTACTATTAATACAACCTCCAGTAAGTGGAAAAAAAGCTGGTGGTTTATTTTTCTAAACTTGAGCACTGACTGAGACATCAAAACCTGCATAGAGAGAGAAAATTTTACAAAAATAATTGTTGACACAGAAGCATTTACAGTGGTTTTCTTTATTCAGTTTACTTCTTAGCCTTCTTTATATGCTATAGTGACACAAGAAAGACACTGCAAGAGATGGCTGAGCAGTGTCTGTGACACAAAGTGAACTTCCCCTTATTAAAAGTGGAACAAACTGTGTTGTTACATAGAGCAGAATCATGCAAAAAAAGGCAATGCCCATGGTTTGTTTTAAATTGCACCAGCTTTAGGTTTTGATATTTTGTTTGGTTTTGTTTATTTACTGTTTAACAGTTTTGCTAGTTCAAATCAGAGATCATGTTGCCTTCTGCATGACTTGAGCAAGAAGGTGAAGTTCTTTGGCTGAAAGGTTCTGCAAAGGAAAAGTAGAGAAGAGATGTGTAAGAAACAGAAGGTGTGTATGTCTTTTGGCTACTTTCTAAAGACATTTATCCCTCACAAGGAGCTTATTTTATACTGAAACAAGACAGGGAAATGTTATCCAATTTTCTGCAAGACTGGGAAAAAAATCACAGCAATGTGTAGTAGGGTGAATCTCTGGGAAAAGATTGCATTTCCTGTACACAGTTGGTGATGGAGAAATGACAAGACAATTGTGGCCAACTGGTGTGTTAGTGCACCAAGTATCAGCAGATGGCTTTAATTCTTCACTGTTTGCAGATAATTTTGGTCTCTGAAAATAGAAATTGAGAATCAGAAGCAAGGATCTGAAAGAGATGGGTAGTTTTTGATATCGTGAATGATCAGTAATTATCATGAGTCACCCAAGGACAGAAGCGCATAGTAGAACATTAAATTACCTTTCCTGTTAATCTACATTTTCAGAATAACATGACACTTAAAGATCCTTGTCAGTCCAACAAAGCATTAATTACTCTTAAATAAATGAGATGAGTAAAATCTATGTAATAAAACCTCTCAGCACTACACTTCAGCACTCAACATTTTAAGGTAAGGAAAGATCAATTTTCAAATTCATTTGGATCCTCTTCTGAGTGTCCTACCTCATGGCTGCAATGAAATATGTCTTTAGACTATTTTTTAAATTCAAGGGGAAAAAAAGAAGAAAAGAATCGAAGTCCAAAGCAGCGTGGCTTTTAGACTTTCGTTCTCAAAAGTCAGTAAGGTATAACATAGCCTGGTGTAACCAATTAGGGTAGATGTAAATCAGTCTGTGGGATATATGCAAACTCTGATAGACTCTAATAGAGTTCAGTATCTTAAGAAGAAAACCAGTCTTGCTTGGTAAGCTTTTTTCCACTGAGATTGTTCAGTGAAAACAATGAAGGAAAAGCAATCTTAAGCAATCACATATCACAGCAGTGTCCACATGCTATCATTTTACAATGTAATGAAGCATTTCCTAGGCTTGTTCATAAATCTTCAAGGCCACGGAGTTTCATGATGTGAGACAATGGTTTCCATTTCAAGCAATGTCAGGGGAAGAAAGGAAAATTATTGCAAGAGTACATTACTCAGCAATATCTTCCTTTCATCTCCCTTTAAACATTTTAAACTGGCAATGAGGCAGTGTTTGGAACTCCTGTGATAATTTCAACAAGTATTAGGACATTCTGAACAACTATTCTTATGTATTAGAGGTGGGATACATTATTTATCCTTCTCCAAAAGCAGGGAGGTTTGTAACTGGAGGAGTGAGGCTTCAGATGTAACTCCATCCATCTGAATGAAAGGATTTCAGGTGTCTGCTGTCACAATAAAAAAATAACAATCCCCTAATAACATTTTGAAATGGCCCATGCTGGATTCCTCTCCAGTAGCCTTTCCAATTTTGTCTTCTCCAGTGACAACCTGGCAGCTGCTGCTCTCTCAGGCTGCTTGAGCTATTAATATGGTGAAACCTATTTTGTAATTTAAAAGTATATACTGGAATTTTTGAGAAATTGTAACAAAAATAGTCTGCTCATCCATGTAACAAATAAGTAGGTCTCTATGATACTTAGGACCTTTCTTCAGTTTGAGGGTCTTTGCCTACTCTGTGGTGTGCAGGGACCTTTCCTCAGTGTATTGCCTGGCTTTTTGTGCACAGCTTTCTTATACACCTTCCCCAGTAGCATCACTCTGAAGCTGACATTGGGCTGTTCAGTTTCCTTCTGCTCTGTATATGGACTTCATGGACACTAATAGGATTATAGATGCATAGGCACCAACAGAACCTCACACACAGCATTCCTGTGACTGTTTTCTTTGATGAAGACTAGAATTTGGGCAAGAGAAATTGGTCATTGCCCTCCTAAGCCTTCTTTTTAGTTTTTCCAAACTTTATGCAGGCACTACCTAATAGAAGATAGTATATCTTCACAATGTTATCAGTTCTAAGAGTAGCTCAGTTCAGAGGAGTAATAATGAAGGTGCAGGATTGTATGCCAGCCAGTTCTCATCAGTAGTTTCTCCATCTCGTTGAAAAACTCACTCATTAAAACTGAGCAACAAACAAGCTCATTATACCTCAGTCTTGACCTACAAATGCTCTTCAATTTTGATCTTTTTGTAACGAAGTGTCCTCCATTTTACATTGACAACATCATTTGGTTCTGTTCCTAAGTAAAAATCAATCAAGTGGCTTGAAGTTTTGATGGTTTTTCCTTACTCCAATGCAAAAGGAATTGCTGTAGTGTCAGAATCTGGAAATACAGTATAAAATTGCTTCTCTACAGTTTTCCACTTCTATGGTCTAACGATACGGCTTTGCAATCCATGAGCGCTGCTTAGAAAAATCTCCTAAAAAATCTTACCGTAAGTGCCTTTGTGTCGTGGTAAGGATAATTTAGAACTGCGAAAATTAGGGACACTATCCAGCTTCAAATATGCATTTGGGGGGAAAAAATGTTGTCCTTAAAACTGCGGTATGTGAAATGGATATACTTACATAGTAGGTCATCTTAAAAGATGTTAGGATACAGAAGACCTGCATATGAATCTCATTCTTTCTCCTCCACTGTCAAGTTCCACTACAGTCTTCATGATTTTCTCTCTTGTAAAACAATCATAGTCATATTTCTGGAGTTTTTTCTTACTTTTCATTGATGCAGAGCATAATGCCTGGGTCTAAATCCCTAGACACAAGCATTTTAGAATATCAGTCTCAATATTGGAGTTAGAATTGTCTGAAAATAAATAACATTAAATTTTCTATGTTCCTCTAGTAAAAATAGAATATGTGCATAAATCCATTTTACTTATAAGTCCCCTATTCTAAAATTATGAAGTTGAGCATAAGGCCCTTGTGAAAAGAAGATCTCAGGCTAAGACTGCAAGAAAAGGAAAAAAAAATAAATTTTATTTTCTATTTTAGCTTTCATATACTTGTAAAATAAACCTATTTTTTAAAAGCATAATACTCAAATTACCAGGATTTAGTTTTCCATATACCTCTTCTGGTTTCTTTCTGGGCTTTTTTGGGTCATCTTTATACTTTTTTCCGGATTCTTTCCTCCTTTCCTTCTTTTCTACTTACACAAGGCTGAAACACCTGAGAACACTGTCAGTAAATGTCCCCTGCAAGGTGTCCTGACATAGGTGTATTTCATCTAATTTATGTTTTTCTTTTCTTTTTAATTTCTTTATTTGTCTCTTCCGAACTCCACTGTCTTGATTTTCCCTTTTTTCCCAGGACCTTAACTCCGTTCTTCTTACTCCACTCTCCTCCAGGGAAATTCAGCCGTCCTTTTTCTAGGTCAAGCCCTTGAGCAACAAGAAAAACTCTGTCTTGATGCTGCATGCAGAAATTCAAAAGGCTGTCCAGAAAATGTCCCCAGAAACCCAGTCGTTTTTGCCAGACAGTAAGACCCATAACACCCCACTACTGTAATCAACAGCCGATATCCTACACTTTTGATTAAATTGGGATCATCAGCTGAGAAAGACAGACAGCTGTGGTCTCCTTCCCATCCCCTAACCAGCACAGCAGGGGACAATACCTCCTCCCACCATACGGTCTTTAAGACATTATTGCTTTATTTGCAGCCAGAAATTGCCTTCCCTTCTGCCAGAAATTGCATCTTCCTTGGAGATTTTGTTCTACTTACATTCTGTCTCTTAACCTTTAGCAGGTTGCCACAAAGAAGACTCTTATATAAAACTTCATAGAGTGGTACTGAGAGTTTGTAAGAAAATGAAAGAAGATTGAAAGGACACAGTATCTCATTAATGTTTTATAGAATGCCCTTCAGAGAATGCTCCTTCTGAGAAGTCCAGTCATGTCCCTTACCCCCACCCCACCCCCACCACCTGCTTAACAAGCATTTGATAGTCGTTTTAACCTGTGGCTTACCTAAAAATAGTTTCCAATCTGAAGATAACACCTTTTCCTCCCACCTACACACACATGCACACACACGCATATACACATATGCACAGGTACACATGCGCACAGTTTTTTCTGTTTCCGTGGAAACCGCACTGGAAAATGTTTACATGCCAACCATGTCAGAGATAACTTTTCTATGAAAATATAATGATATTTATATGTCATAGGAGAATGCCACAAAAGCTTCATTGTTTTCATTGGATTTAATCCATTTATCTAAGCAGGAGGCTGGTAAAACATTTTTTGCCTTCCCCACCAAAGAGCAGCAGTATTTCAGGACAGAGCACTGGTGGGGACATACCTACTCTGCCCTGCAGTACTAATTCCATTTACATCAAATTAGCATGGTGTGAATGGGAGTAGCATTGCATTCTCCATCTCAAGGAATCATTCTGGGCTATGTTAAATATTTATATTTCAGAGAGTGAGAGGGTAGAGAAGATTAGAGCGGCATTTGTTGTGAGGTCATGATATATTCCAGCATCCCTGGTATTTATTTGATTCATCATAAAAAATTTATTTTCCAAAGCCCAAATGGTTTTTCAGTTGCCACAGTTGGTCGAAAGTAAACGCCTGCATCTTGTTTGCTGATATAGTTCTTTGCAACTTAATGAGAATGGTGCTACCATCAAAAGAAATTGATCTTTATTTGCCCAAGGTTACTCAGTTGCCTATTTCATGTTTTTCTGTTGTTTACCAGTTTGACTTACTTGAAAACTAAAACAGTGAAAAAGGGCATGAAGATAAAGGCTTATTCTTCAGAAGTATCTCCAGCATACCATAGCTGTTATTTCTCCTGGTGGGCTGACTGCAGTTTTGACTATTACATTCTGAGTATTTCCTTTCAAATTCCCCCAAGAGTGTTGGCAGTAACATGGGAATAAAAATTAGCATATAAACTCTGGAAGCTGTGATTTTACTTATTTGTGCAAGACCCCAAGAGAACACAAGCAGCAATAGCAGAATCTGGATCAAACACCTACCTAAGCCTTTCTCCTTCCCAGAGGGTCCACTCATAAGGTAGCTCTTTTCAGTGAGTTCATAGTGCAGTGAGGATTAGCACAAATTCACTGCCCTAAGAGGAGTATCCAGATATAGAGAATGCATTCTGAAAGCTTGGGGATTTAACTTTACTCCCTGCTTGAATTTTACTCAAGACTTCATGAGGAAAGATGTTGCTTTCTTAACTTAGTTACCCCGTAGAAATTACATACTGCTGTATACTAGCTTACTATCTCACCTTGTTTCATGTAGTTTTTTCCAAATGAGAGGTAGAAGATAAATGAGTGATTCAGCTTACAGGCAACAAACTGAAAGCAGAGACTTGAGGCTGTTCACAGAAGGGCTCTAATTGCCTATAGTGTCTGCCTTTCTAGTGAAATAAATTAATGTGAGATTTGCCCTTTTAAATAAAACTATCAACCTTAATTCTGAAAATTACCAAATACTTCTGGGACAGGGAATATTTGAGATAGCATAACTTTTTCTTGATTTACTCATTGTGAGAAGTTGGGTTGCGCAGAGCCCATTTCCAACAACCAAAAAACCAAACCAAACCAAACCAAAAAAACCCACCACCACCACTATGACCAACAACGACCAAATCAAAACAACCAAACAAAAACAATCAAGAAAAAAAACCCCTGAGTAGTGTTTTGTGGCACTGTCAAGCAAAGAAATTGACACTTTATAGATGGTGCAGTATATGTACATTGGCATAAGCAAATGGAGCTGCAAATAGTCTCTCTCTTCAGTTTCCTTTCTTCTAGAGTCCTAACGCTAATTCTTTATTGATTAATTTTATCAGCAATCAGAATGCACAAGAAACATAAAAGCAGGAGAATTTATAGATTGGCTCTTCAGCTTAGTTGGACTAACAGAATAATCCTCAGAAAATGGTATTTGTAGTTCATATGCTATAGCTGTTCTACAATACAGACTAGTTGGTAAACAGTGTCAGATTTGCTCTTTCTGGTAAGTTTGAGGTGGTTCTTTGTGCTTGTTTTCCATTTTGTCATACTGTCAGGAAAAAAAGTTTTAAAATTCTGATTGATGTTGTGCCAGAAGAGCAATTGTTTTTCCTAAGGTAATATGAGCGCAAGCCTCCATGGAGACAATGATTTTCTAATATTCGCTAGAAGGAGTGACTACCTTGTGACTTTGGCAGATGGAGTTTGCTATAAGGTGTTGTTTATAAACAAAGTAGTTTTGGATGAAAATGCCACAATATGCTTGTACTGTTTATATAATGTGAAACATGCCATCATTTCCTCTGGAAAAATTTTACTGGGAAAGTGGAAAATTGGATAGGCTTAGATTAGATATTAGGAAGAAATTGTTTACTGTGAGGATGGTGAAGCAGAGGAACAAGTTGCCCAGAGAATGTGGATGTCCCATCCCTGGAAGTGTTCAAGGCCAGGTTGGATGGGACTTTGATCAACCTGGTCTAGTAAAAAGTGTCCCTACCCATGGCAGGAGGCTTGGAACTAGATGATCTTCAAAGTCCCTTCCAAACCACATCATTCCTTGATTCTAAAAGTTGTCAGACCAATTCTGAGCAAACCAGTAAGAGCTTTCTTCAATGGGATTACAGACAAATATTTGAGAGATGTTCTTGCATAAAGAACTAGGAAATATGGAGTGTCCAGAAATTTTATACCTTCTTCAATGTTTGTGATGGTTTAAATAAAAGGAGAATTGAAGTAACAATAATAGAGTTATGAATGTATATAGATTGGTTTAAAAGAAAAGGGTATTTGTTACAGATACATAAAAGAGAACCCAGAGCAAAATAACACTTCTAATCTCATTTCTTGAAAATTAAAAATCATAACTATATTTTTTGTACCTATAGTTATACCTCATTAACCCTGCTAGAATATGCAAAGGGAGCATTTTCCTAATAGATGATGAATTATCAATACTAATTAATAATAATAAACAATCATTATTATTAAAATATGCTGAGGTACCACATCCATCCCTCACATTCAGCACTGCAAATGTCCATGTAACAAAAAGACAGACTCAGAAAAAATGAGGATGCAATACATAAGAAGTTAAAAGAACTATGACAGCTAATAAGAATTTCATAGAGATACAGTAATGGCTATTAAATATGAAGCTTTAATGCAGCTATGTCTAAACCTTAATGATTAGTTAATGGATCAGGAACACAAGTTCACTTGTATTTTTGCAGTAGCAGGCAATGATGAAGGATGAAACAGGAAGACTCAGAAGATCAAAAACTGGCTCCAAGAGTGGTCTCACCATCAGAACTTTTTTTTGCTTTATCATGGATTGGTTTAAACAACACTGGTGAGATGGTGCATGTGTTTCAAAGGGGCAAAAGAAACAGAGTTAGCAGGGCTCAACGAAAGATATTTAAATTAGATTCTATAATTCAAAATTATAGTTTAAGTATTAGTTTCTACAAGCTAATAATGCATATTCAGTATGTACATTGCAGATGGGCTGGAGCCACTGACAGCGCATGCAGTCTTCTGCCATAAATCTGTGCCGAGTCATTTTCTACCACTGCTGCTTAGTCCACAGCTTTACATTCACATTTGTGGGGTTTTAGAGCTGCCAAAATTATTTCCCATTCTTTCTTAAACCTCAGTGGATAGTTCAGTATTGCTTTGAAATTCATGGAAGCTAGATCTACAAATACTTTGAACTGCCTGACTTGTACAGATTTTTGGAAGGTCAGAATTGAAAACCATATATCAAATCCAATTTACAAAATAGAAAATGAGTATTGACTCTGCAGCATCTGTAATGCATCCTGGAGTTAAACTAGAAAAAGGGTTTTGCCTGCACTGTGGAGTTGGACCTTATATTTTGGGGATTGCTATCTTGGGAAGAGAGGATGAGGTAGGACACCTGAAAGCTGAAAAGATCTTAAACAGATGGATCAAGGTTTCTCAGGAGACATCTTGCAGTCTCCAAAAGCAGTTCTTTGTGTCCTTTGCTACAGCCACTCACGTTTCCTGTGTGCTCACTCACACCCAGTGGTATTTGACAAAGACATGTAACTAGAAAGATACTCAGTGTTGAAGAAGGGTGAATACTAGTACAGTCCTGCATGAACCAACATAGGCATTACTTTCTGTATATTTTTCAGACTTATGTGCAAGCTCAGACTAATGTGAAGTTTTGTTTTGATTAAATACAATTGTTAATCATGGCTAATCTCTAAAGATGGCTATTCAGGAAGTACTTTGCCACTTAGTGCTGTTTATGCAGCAGCCACTTATGGAGCTTTATTCCAGCTGAGTTTGCTGCTTGAATTACACATGGGCCATTCAGAACGAGTTACCTAGGCAACCTTTCAATTGGTCCTTTTGTGCCCAAATTTTACCTCAGTCATCATATTTCAAAGCTTAGCCTTTGTCTCAGGTTGATTTTCCCACCCCAACAGCACTTACCAGAATGAAAAAGGAATGGATCTGATTTTTAGGAAGTAGCCCCACAAACTCCTGCTCTAGTACAGTTCCCCAAAAGTAGATTGCAGCAGTGAAGCATAGATTGTCAAACAATTCAGGAGTTCATAACAGTGGAATAATTAAGACCAGTTCCTCAATCAAAATTGGCACTAAGTAGAAAATGTTATGAACAATACCAACATATGGTGACATTTCATCAATAACTCTTTTGCTTAGAAAAAAAACCCTGATGTGGTCATTCAAATGTTTGCTTCATACATCATTGTCATAAGGATTCTGTAAGCAATCTTAAGACAGAATAAATCCGTTATAAGAAACTAATTATAGGAAACCTATTATAAATCTACAGGAAGAATAACATGCATATTGCAGAGATGTCTCAAATATTACCTTTTTTCAAAAGAAAAAAACAAGAACACTGCCTGAAGAAGTTGTTGTACAACCTTCACGCTCTCAAAGAGTTTTCACAAGGTGCTCTTTTTCGTACTTCTTTACCTTTCACTGAGCTTTCTAGAAATTTTTCCACAGGACTAGCAGTTTGCATTACACACACTTATGTGAAAGAACCATTTAGGCCATTTTTTCAGTTGCGTTATTCTGTGATATATGTTAGATTGATGTGCAGTTTTGGAGTCATTGCCTACCTATGTTAGAAATTTAAAAGTTATTTCAATATTTGTATGCAAAGGGCTGACTCATACCCACTTTAATTTCTTCCTTGTCAGTCTGAGAGGGCTCTGTTTTGTTAGGAGGACCAGTCTAAGGAAAGTGTGTGGCAGCCGAATGTTTTCTGTCATAGGAGAGGGTTCCTATACATATCCTGTAATAGAGAGGACAGGTGGGCAGCTTACACATAAATGGAAACTAGAGATCGATGTGAAAATCAGCTACACAAACAGGAGAGGAATGTCTTCAGTTTTAGCATCAAGCTGTTAAGAACACTGTTGCATTGTGGCTGGTCTAAACACAAGTGTCTTTGGTTGGAGACAAGGAGAAGCCTTCTCCTCATGTGGGCAGCTCAAGTGATGGTGTTGGGGCCCAGAGAAGTTGGACAATGTCCATCACTGGTGCTTTCACAGTTTGACTGGGCAGAGCTCTGAGAAGTTCAGTCTGACCCCCAACAGCTTAGTCATGGAGCTTTGCAGGTCCCTGCTAGCCTGAATTACCCTATGATCCTACAAACAAGAAAATACATACATGTATAGGCACGTATTTATATCATGATAACATTTTAAGTTACTCTCAAAAGCTTAAAAAAATAGATATATGTATACATCTATATCACATATAAATATTTATATGCATATCTATGCATGTGAGTGTGCACATACACATATGCACATACATTGTCTCCCTCTCTGTGTGGCCAGGTTTGATGCCTCCCAGACCAGTGTTGATCCCTGACTAGACTAGCCCACATCCCAAGGGAAAGCCATGGAAATACTTGTCAGAGACATTCTGTACATCCCAAGGGATCAGCCTCACTGTCAGTATAGCCAAAAATGGGCATCCTTAGGCAGCCTGGGCTGCAGGGATACCTCACAGTCTGGCCAAATTCTTTGTTACTATGTTCTAATTAATCTCGTTAGGTAGGTGTGGTGCTAATGCAATGTTTTCAGATTCCATGGTTCTCACTGCAACACATCATCCTCTGAACTCCTTTTGGAAGAATCCCTAACCTCATTCATCCACCTAGATATTCTGCTCACTGCACCTTTTCTTGCAGAATGAAGAGGATGAGGACCAGCCTCTCAGCCTGGCCTGGCCTGACACCCCACGCAAGCAACTGACCTATCTTCTTGTGTTACCCATTGTTTTTCCACTGTGGGCCACCCTACCAGATGTTAGAAAACCTGTAAGTAACTGTTGTGTTGTTGCACTGTGTTCTACACAAATGGATGGCTGTCTAGCTAGATGACAAAAAAGGACTATAGCAGATTTATGTAAAAATAGAGATAATGGGGTTTTTTAAGAGTTCCTTCTTTGAAGAAGAGGTCACAACATTAGTCTTCAAATGACAAATTGGTGCTTATGGGAAACTGATTAGTAATAGTTCTATAAAGATTGTAATTTGTATTGACTAGTATTTTATGACATAAAGTGAAAGGTCTGAGAACTTTTTTGTGGTCTTCACATCTATATTTCTGAATCTCTACTGAATATCACATACATGCTGAATAAGTTTGTCCATCTGCAGAGCCCTAAAGGGTACAACTGGAAAGATTTTAGACTATCTTTTCTGTTTTTCAAATATAATGATACACATTTTTCTTAAATTCATGTTCTACTAGACCTTTGTCTTCTACTCATCATCTTGTAATTTTTATACTAGAACAAGATCTGTAACATACTTGCTAGTTTTGTCCCACACATAGCTTGAGAGAGAGACTGAGAACAAAGGATTTACTGTGACAAGTTACCAAAACCTTATCACTTTTATACTCACATATACAAAACAAATACCTGACTGGGAAGGCTCATGGAGAGTAAAAGAAAGAAAGTCAAGAGCTGAAAACAACACCAACTTTAGTAATAGTGTTTTAATCTCTTTTCCCTTCTGGATCAAAAATAGGTTTAAAACTGCTGCAAGAGCGGGATGGACTGTTTATAAATCAACACCCTGAATTCTTTTTTTCTTCTCACACACAGTAAAAAGCTTTCCCACCCTATGCGCTAAAAAGCTTCAATTCAGTGCAAGAAAGAAGCTAAAATAAAACCTCTGATTTGTTTTTAGATAAAGGTTTCTCAAAGGCTAAAAAAGTGACATTTTGTCTTCCAATCCTTGAGGGTTTTTTTCTTAAAGATTTCAAACAACTCTGGTAATCAAAATTTACTTTTTTTTTGGTAACACAGGGAACATACTATGTGATTTTTCAAGATTGTTTATTTCTGTATTTATGCCCTCCTTTTGTCATTCTACACCAGTCCTGTAACTTCTTTTTCATAATTTCATCCAAAATGAATGAGAAATATGTGTGAGCATTATTTTGAATTTTGGAAACCTGAAGTCAACATCAGTAGGCCTCTAGTTTTGTCCAATACTCTCTGCAAATGAGAACAGTTTTCTAAATAATAGTTTTGGAAAGTGACTATCTCCATAAGTTGCATGCAACTGTGAGATGCACGTGATTATTACTAACACTAGTATTGTTCATAACAGAACTGGCATCTGACATCCTGCAGCTAAAATACCCTGCCATAACGCAAAATCTAAGCGAAGTTGTATGTGCCAGATAGGCAACTAGACAACAGAATTTTAAAACTTCATTCACTGAAAGGAGTAGTGTTTCATAAAAAAAAAAAAAAAAAGGTAGTTTGCAACTACATGTAGAATAAACAGAAGAGATAAGAGGCTGTATCACCATGACAAGCTGCCTACTTTGAACACTGCTGTAAAAGAATTAACCAAATGATTGCATAAACTGTGTAAAATTTCAAGGATGCTTCATTAGTGTGTCTTTCAAATATTCTCATTTATGTCTGTGTGCCATCCCCACTAATTCCTTCCTGATAAAAATGAAGATATCACAGTTCAGCATGTGCATCACAAAACAACTTTCAATTAAATCTGTGAGGCAAAAGTTAAATCAAATACAAAATAATATTTAAATAGATTTTTTAGGTAGGCCTACCATCAGGGGCTTGATTTGCAAGTGTAGTAATTTAAGTCAGAAATCCAAATTCTGCATCAAGATGCTCAGATTAGCACGAGGATATATAAAATGAACTCTTGTGTGGCATATACTGATTTGAAAGACTATTTGTAGCCTTTGACATCCTCTCTGGGTGTCCAGTTTTCAAAAAATGAGTTCTTCTTTCTTCCTGGAGTCTCTTTTCTAATATATGTTTTATCTCGATGTAATGGAGATGGTTTGCCTGCATTTACTTGTACTATAACAAGCTATATTTAGCTCCATGCATGAAACCCAGAAGCTCTAGAAAAAATTATTTCGTAGGCAAGGTCTCTGGTTCTAAAGTAAGCAAAATTCTGCTGCCTAATTGTTCTCTAGTGTACACATATGCAGATTTTTATATACTTAGAGTAGATTGTGCATTAGTTGAGCTGTCAGCTGATTCACTGGCTGAGATGTTTTAATGTGTTTAGTTCCTTAATAACACTTGCTAACATTAAGCCAGTATATATCAAAATCCTTACTATAACATCAATAATGTTGTTGACAGTATCCCAGAGGTAAGTGTGCCCTTGGGGAAATTTGTACCTGAGCTCTTGTTCAGGTGTTTTGAACAATAACAGGTATTTTTCCTGTACTAATGGTTTATTTCCCCCATGACTCTGTAAAGGTCATATATGTAACCGTCCACCTCCTGCAGTAACAGATATCAAAAATCTGAAAGAAAAATTACGTGACTGAGGTGCCTCAGTGGGTCAGGAGCACACATTGAACACACTCTCTTTTGTTATAACCTACTCCACTGTCCATCCCTTTGCGTTACAGGCCAGAAAAATGGCTCTCAAGGCTCCAGTCCTGCTGTCACTGGACCCATATAAGAGAGTTCATTTCATCTCTGCAAATTTCTATTACAAACAAAGCGCTACAACTTCCATGAACTCTTGTTGCCATACAGAGACGCACTGTTACCAAGGGGACAAGGACAACATGTTCCTGTACAGATCCAGTTAGAGGAGCAGGTTCTGAGTAATCAGAGTTGAGCACTGTTAAGTGTGAAAGAAAAATCAAACTTTGTAATGCAGATAGATTTATGAACATGACAAATATATGAATCATTCAGGTTAAAGATGTTGGTAATAATACTGCTAAAATTAACAGTTACCTTACAAAATATTAAGCACTCACTGCCTTTCAAGATCAAGCACTTAGGAGAAAAGCCTTTATACTTGTATTATTTTTGCTACCCTGGAAGGCAGGGAGGCCCTGCAGGGAGTCCTGTTTTCCAGACACTGGCATGAATTAAATACAGAAATGTATCAAGAAAATTGTCCTTAAGGTTGCTAGTAGACAGGAATTTTACCAATTCATCTAATCTACAGTGAAACTATAAAATTCTTTCTCTTTTGCTAAAGGAAAGTAGCATACAAACTAAATGAAGCATGGCTCTTCTCATTTGTCTGCTACAAGGACTACAAAAAAAATCAATTGGTAATAAACTAGGCACTCTGTCTTTACAAGGCAACCATCTCAACAGCTACTGAAAAGGATGGAGAGAAGCACTGCTGTTTGCTGTCTCTGACCAATTCTTCTAGGAAAATGCTTAGAATTGTCAGCTCTTTGTATTTCAAAGAGCTAGGGAGTTGCAATAAGATATATCTCAAAAGAATTATGTCATTAGTTACAAAACAGGCGTGATTATTATTTTACTCTGTAATAAAATCCAACGTACAAAAAAGAACCAGCATTCTCATTATGGCTTTCTAAAATTTTCATCTATCTGCAAATTATACAGTAGCATTTATGGAGCTCATGCTTCATTTCACAGAATCACAGAATATGCTGAGTTGAAAGGGATCACTGAGTCCAGCTCCTGGCCTTGCACAGGACAGCCTCAAGAGTCACACTGTGTGCCTGAGAGTATCATCCCAGTACTTCTTGAACGCTGTCAGGCTTGGTGCTGTGACCACTTCCCTGGGGAGCCTGTGCCAGTGCCCAGCCACCCTCTGGAAGAACCTGGTAACATCCAACCTAACCCTCCCCTGACACAACTTCAGGCCATTTCGTTGGGTCCTGTCACTGGTCACCACAGAGAAGAGATCAGTGTTTGTCCCTCGCAAGGAAGTTGTAACTGCAATNCATCAGACTGGTGACCTGTCACTGGTGGGGTTCCACAGGACTCCACTGTGGGCCCTGTGCTCTTCAACATCTTCATAAATGACTTGGATGCAGGACTGGAAGGGATACTGAGCAAGTCTGCAGATGACACAAAGCTGGGAGGAGCTGTTGAGACCCTGGAAGGCAGGGAGGCCCTGCAGGGAGACCTTGACAGGTCAGAGGACTGGGGAATCACCAACCATGTGAAGTTCAACAAGGGGAAGTGCTGGATTCTGCACCTGGGATGGGGCAACCCTGGATGTTTGTACAGACTGGGGAATGAGATGCTGGAAAGCAGTGCCATGGAAAGGGCCCTGGGGGTCCTGGTTGAATATGAGTCAGCAGTGCCCTGGCAGCCAGGAGGATTTTACTACCTGTAAAATGTACAAGCTTTAAATTTTGCCCTTTTTGAGTTTAAATGCTACCATTTTAAAATAAGTAATTTTAGCGTTAAGCCTATTAAAGTACTAAGAGTCCTAAACTCTTGCTTATCAGTTCATTTTAGTGGGAGATGATTAGCAAAGATCATGCAAGGAGTACACATGCTGCAAAATTTCAGACTTGTAATTCTTACCCGTCTGAATTCTGTGGGTGTCTGATTCAGATAGGCAATGTATATTTGTTTTGCAAGAACCACTTGGTATACATAATCACACTATCAGAGAGCTATTATTGACCAGTACAGCTCTTGTTGTATTAGTTTTGTGTAAGCCAATGTATGCTTTTATCTTGAGTGTTGTCAAGTGACCATTCAAATTGCATTGCTGTGAGGTGCTCTGTGCAGATTTTGTGACAGTTGCGACAAGTGTATTGCTTCATCTGATTCACCATATGTGTTGCCAAAAAATCCCAGTTTTTACAAGGAAGGCAAAAGATGTTGAAAGCTGAAATAGTTGGCTAGTAAAAATGGTGGAAAAAGAAGTGCTAGCTGTTTAGTTTTAAAAAAGGAAATTGCTATTTATATTCATTTATCCCTACCAGACTCAGTTCTGCTACCACTAGTGTCAGACCACTATTTTAACATTCATCTTTGTGTTCCTTTCAAATTATGTTCCTTTCCAGACTAAAGTCTTTGGTCCCTCAATGCATATAAAGTTTCATATTAAACTTCAAAGTCCATCTAAGCCGGTTTAAACATTATAAGCTCATTATCAGATTTTCTGATTTGGTAGAAATTTAGAACTCTATTTTGAAAAACTGTTTGCTCAGTAAGGAGTTGAGAAGCACTTAAGAAACAGATCAACGAAAGTACCCTGAGTAGTTCTAAAAACAGTGCTTGTGACAGTAATGGATTTACATGAGAAGGTGCCACCTTTTTTTCATTTACATGAAAAGGTGGCTATTTATACCTATCTAAAGGTAATCCATTTAAAATACCTACTGAACTGACTTTCTTACTGCAATGGAAATTCAGTTTATATATGAGGGACTTTAGAGTCATAGATTCACAGAATGGTTTTAATTGGAAAGGACTTTAACAATCATCTCATTTCAACTCCACTGCCATGGGCAAGGACACCTTTCACTAGACCAGGTTGCTCAGAGCTCCATCCAGCCTGGCCTTGAACACTTCCATGGATGGGGCATTCATAACTTCTCTGAGCAACCTGTTCCAGTGCCTTACCACTCTTACAGTAAAAAATTTCTTCCTAATATCTAATCTAAACCTCTCTTTCAGTTTGAAGCCATTCCTCCATGTTCTGTCACTACATACCTTTACAAACAGTTTCTCTCTATCTTTCTTTAAGTCTCCCCTCAGGTACTGGAAGGCTGCAGTTAGGTCACCCTGAAGTCTTTTCCAATCTGTACAATCCCAACTCTCAGCCTTTCTTCATAGGAGAGGTGCCCCATCCCTCTAGAAATGTTGTTAAAGCTCGACCATTTTTAATGTGTGTTCCTATGTATATTCAGTTGTGGAGTGCTACAGGTCATGTTAGTCAATGTTTACATGCTCAGTTTTTGGGAGGACATTTAGCATTATGCAAAGTACACACAGAGAGTAAATGCTCTGTAGCACAACCTGCAGCTGCACCTGCTGCTGGAGCAGATAGGGACCTTCTATTTGTCCCATCCTGTAAATGAATGTGCACAATTGCCATTGCTGACTTGACATTTTTCCCATAAGTAATGGCCTGATCTTGTTCCAATCACATCAGCAGAAACAGTCTACACAATCTCACTGAGCTGCAGACCAGACTCAATGTTTTCTGGTTCAGCTGACAAAAGACAGTGACATTCCTGCTTGACCAGCCCTGATGGCCAGCCCAACTCACTGATCACCTCTTACTCTACAGCCACCCTGTTGTCCTGTGCTGCTCAATTCTTAAAAGTGAGGCTGTTCCTGATAAATGCCTTCTGTGTCTGTTATACAAGAAAAGCTGTCTGTTCAGTTCTGTAAACTCCCTTAAAAAAAAAAAAAGGCAAAAAAAAAAAAAAGGCAGTATTTATCATGGCTTGCACAATCTAAATTGGCAAAATACAAATAGTATTTTCTCTCCAAAAGTCACGTTCAGGGAAAATCCTGCAATCCTATCTACTCCTACAACACCTAGGAATGATCCACAGGCTAATGAGTCTCCTGGTGCAGCAGGGACATGACCTGCAGTGAAGGCGGGCACAAAAATTCTGGAGTGGAAGTGGATTTATCGAGGACCTAAAGGATTAAGTAGTGCAGGACTGAGCAGCAGCTGGAACAGGTATTCAGAGTGGTATAAATTACTTCCACAGGCAGTCCTAGTGGTTATTCATGAAAATTTGTAGGACTCTGCTCATCACATGTCAGAAATCATCTGAGGGAGGGATCTGTGTTCAGAAGGTCCATGACCATAAAGACAGTGGTTTCATGCAAGACATTTATTAATTCATTTTACAAATTTAATTTTAAATACTGATTTGATTTAGGTAGTGATTGCCTGGTGCAGTAGTGCAGTCATGTTTTGTTTCTTAATAGTTAGCTGGATCTGTTTTTGTTACATAGATCCAGCAGGAAATATGGAAGATGCAAAAGATTGGAAAGAACATAAACCAAAATAAATCATTAATCTGAACAGAACCCATTCATTGCCTGCAAGAACACTATTCAAAATCTGACATTAGTAAGGGAGACAGAGAAAATGAAAATTAAGTTACTTCAGTGTTGCACAGAGTTTTGAATTAATTGAAGGGCCTCACCGTGTTTTACAAAACAAAGCATCGAAAATATGTTTTTTGTATATCTTCTGTTATAACACAGGAAGTGAGTGATTTTCACAGGAAAAGTAAATGCTGTAAAAAATTTTAGATATGTGTGTTTTCAGCTCTGCCATATGGTAGTCTTTGTTATACTGACTGTGAAAGGTGTTGCACCAAGTCATTAATGTATGAAGAAAAGGTATGAATACCTGTTTTATCAATTTGAAAGCATTCATTCTGAATAAGCATGACATTATTAGTAAATTTAGAAGCCAAACCACTATTCAGCTAGATACATATACAAACTGCATCGCAACAAATTATGATACAAATGACAACCCAAAACTTGTCATTTATCATGCCAGGTTTTAGCAGGCCTTATTTTATGACTGAAGCAATTGGAAGAATGAGGCATAGGTAAGTACCTACCAGTCTAGGGATTCAGTTTCTGATTTTTCTTGACATGTATTTTGGTCATCTAATTGTGACCAAAATAGCTGCTCAGAACAGGTCATCAGAAAAAATGAGAAGCCACTCATTTTGAGAAGCAAATAAGAGTATGGCATGTCAGCCTTCAACACAGGTTTTCACTGTTTCTCTTTTTTTCTGTTTCAGACGTCAACCAAATTTTTTCCTATCACGTTTTTTGGCTCTATTAGCTGGATTGCCTTCTTTTCTTACTTAATGGTCTGGTGGGCACACCAGGTAAGTAGCTGATACTGGTACAAAATAAAAGCCCTGCATTATGTTTTGCACTGTGAGAGATCATTTAGAATCAGAGTCCATCATCTATCTCATGCTGAGTAGTGCTTATTTTAGGAGCTGCAACCATGGATGAAGGAAATCACTACTCACTAAGTGGAAAGTAGTTCAGAGAGCTGTGGTTCTCCTGCCTACAGGACTTGATTATTCTTGTAACATCAGAGCCATCTGTCAATACCTTATACTTCTATTTGACAGTCTTATCTTTCTCCTGATACGTGTGGAGATCTGTGAAAATAAGGATTTCTTCAGTCTTGCCTGTTGTTGTTCAAGATAGTTGGCAAGTCCAGGATAATATTTCTGATTAAACAGATTTACAGAAAAAAATATTTGTTCACTGCAGGACACTTTTCTTAAAGGTTTTTGCTTAAACCCTTTCAGGTTGGAGAGACCATTGGTATTAGCGAAGAAATCATGGGATTGACTATTTTAGCTGCTGGCACATCCATTCCTGACCTTATTACCAGTGTTATTGTAGCACGCAAAGGTCTAGGGGACATGGCTGTATCCAGTTCTGTTGGAAGCAACATATTTGATATCACAGTGGGGTAAGTCCTACAACAAGAAAATTGTGTCTATTTTAAGCAAGTCTTTTATTCTTAGCACATTGCCATAGTGTTGCCCACAAGCAGCAATCCTTAAAAAGGAGAGTGATGCAAATATGCCATGAATGCTACTGTAGCAAATTCTCTGAAGTTTATAGATATTTGCATGACCGAATTGTTATTAATTTGTTGTTTAATTCTTGCTTTGATACATTACAAAGGTGCCCAGGCAAGTGAATTGCATTTTAAAAAGTGCGCAAGAGCATTTTTCCAAGAAGGAATTTCAAAGCTTTTTATGCTTTTGTCAGGTTGCTGTTTGCTTTCTGTTACCACTCATTGTGCTTATACCAGAGCTTTCTTTATAAATGATGATCAGGAACAATTCATTTCCTCTGCAGTATTCAACATGTTTGATGTGATAACAATGGAATGTCATTGTCTTGTGTAGGTTGTTTAAGCTGCTGTTGACATGTGATTTGTTTTTTTATATACCTGGCAAGTCCCAAGTTACAAACCAATTCTCTGTTAATAGAAAAGACCTCTTATATAGCTCTTGACAATGTGAAACTTGTCAATGCATGAGATTGTGCAGAAATTTTCTATTTACACTTTACTGCTTGACTAAGATAAAGATGTGTGGCACAAGGTTGGAATTCAAAGTCCTTTTTGACCTTTTGAGTACAAGGTAGGTCAGGTAGAAATAATGTAATCTATGCCTCATTTTTTCAAAAATGTGCAGAAAGTACATCGATGAACTCTGTCTTTATTCCCACATTCCCATCTTCAACACTAGAGGATAGAGGCACTGAGAATCATGTCCATACTCTCGGTTTCTCCATCTTCCGTTGTTTCTTGCTATCACACAAACAGAAGACTAGGTCTAGTCAATAGTCATAATACTAAGTAGCCTAGTCAGAGAAGAGATCATGGCTTTCATTGCTGAAAATACACCAGCAACTGCACAGGTACAATCTATGCTGAAGTCAGAGTGGATAGTAAACATCTTTTTTACTTCATCTGTTAGCTAATGGCAGTACTTTTAGACATAGCAGGAAGACTGGGCCCCTTTTTTTTCTATTAATCCAGAAGCATGAAGTGTTTGAAGTAATATCTATATACAGCAAACCTGCAAAATATATGAAAACCATGTACTTCAACTACGAGTACATAGGGTATATTACAGAACTTTTCTCTCTTGCAATGCTTCTTTACTTTTTAAAAAATGTTTAGCCTCTTCCTGCCAATGGAAATGGGTTTGTCCTGGACCAGTCTGCTAGACCTAGTATATTTACAACAGAAATGGCACAGTTGAGCTGTAAACTGGTGCAGTCAGTACTGCAGCTGTAATAAATTACTCTCTCTTGAGCTGCTTATTCAAAGTTTTAATGTTGTGAGCTCCTGACAACTCACTTCATGCTTTCTAAGCCTGCTAAGCTCCAATCAGTGTATTAAATATTTATTTCAGCTTGACATCTTGCAGAGGGATAATTCCTCATTCTGTGGTGTGAGAGATGAGAAATGCAATGACAGCAAACTCAGAAGTAGAAACTAAGCTGAAGTTCAAATGAAGTTCACATTTTAACACAGATTTATACAGTAAATGTGGATTTAAGGACCAAATTAAAGGCATTTAAGGGCCAAATTTTGTGGGCAGTACCTTGCAGAATGTCGTTTCTTCATGGCAAGGATATGTTTCTATGTAGCCCATCTTCCTGTTGTACTGGCTCTTGGAAAGAGAGTGTGAATAGCTTCTCATGCAGATGGTGTGAAATCCAGAAACAAATGAAAGAGGTCTTCCTGCTCACAGGCAGGATGCCAGTTGATTTGTCAGCAAAGGGAAATATGGTTCACTGGTGTAATTGTGGGAAGAGTAGGGTGCCTAAATCTCACATGTTCTCCCCAAGAACCATGAGCAAGCTAACAATTTAGGTTTATGTACATATGAGAAGAGTTGAAACTCTTCCTGCCTTACTTTATGCAGGAAGCCTCTGGTTCTACTTTGAATTGTCTCCAGAAACTTTCTAGTACCTCTTTCTGGACTTTTGCAATGTTTAAAATTAATTTTTCTGTTTCTTAACAGCCTTCCTCTTCCATGGCTCCTGTATGCTGTGATTAACAGTTTTGCCCCAGTGACAGTGAGCAGCAATGGTCTGTTCTGTGCGATTGTCCTCCTCTTCATCATGCTGCTCTTTGTCATCCTCTCCATTGCTTCCTGCAAGTGGAGGATGAATAAAGTCCTGGGTTTCTTCATGTTTGGGCTTTATTTTGTGTTCCTGATTGTCAGTGTTCTCCTGGAGGACAAAGTGATCCAGTGTCCTGTCTCCATCTAGTGGAAAGTGCTCAACAAAAAAACCCCAAAACATATATATTTAATGAAGAAAAAATATGTATATCGAAACAAGACACCAAAAAAAACCACAGTGGAAAGCTTCAATGAGAATAACCCATGGATCTGTAAACTTCCTGTTCCTCGATTTTAAAATCATGAAAGAAAGAAAATGACACCAAGGGTGGATCTTGGAGCTGAAGAATAACTGCTGGGGGACAGTGCAGTTACGCATGAAGGGCTGAATTCAGCTGCACTGAGGTTTTCTTTGCTGCGGAACATCCTCGCTGCCCAGTACTGGACACGCTACGCATGCTCAGAAACAGTGCAAGTTACTGCTTCTCTTATGCCTGTGGTACCTATCCGCAGACTTCTCATTCTCTGTAGTAGTATACACAGACACACAGTGTGCTCAGTTCTTAAAGCTCTCCTCTTCTAAGGGGAGTGCTAATACTAACTTTGTGGAGGCACCACCCCCCACACCCTGGTGCAGGATTTTTCTGATGATCTGCTGAAACTCCTGAGTGGAAAGCATACACCAAGCAAATGGGTCACAGACAGGGAAGGGCTTGTATGTCCCTTCATACAAGTGGATTTATATGATGTGATTTCAGCAAAGCCAGGGAATTTTGTGTTTTGGTCATCTGCATCACAGGTCTATAAAGGCAATCAGCAGGATGTTAATGGTGGTTTTTTTGCATCTTGCAAAACTCTTCAGGTTCCAGAAACTCTGTCTCTGGCACTGAAGGAGCCATGATGCCTGACCATTTTGTAACTGGTGCAGATTTTCATTGCATTCTCATGCAAAGACCAGAATGGGGATACTCTTTCTTCTCTAATAGCAACGTAGCATGCAGTGACATCATACAGATACGTGAACACACAATTTTTTTCTAATGCAGCAATATCAACAGTACCAATGGCTTTCAGATGCTGTTATGAGTTTGCCTTTTCATGCCAGAATAAAAAGGCTAATTTGCTTATGCATAGTATTTTATAAAGAAAATAGAAGTAAGTAGTTATAGAGTGGCAGCATAATTGCTAAGTGAATATATGTTTTACAGGCTTTCACTATTACTTGGATTGTAAGGACCTTCACAGCTACATATAGTTATTGCTGGAGGAGATTCCCAGCTATTGTACAAAGCTGGGGCAGTTCACATTTACTGTTATAAGACTTGAAACTAGGTAGGAAAAACACAATTTAAATATAGTGGAGCTGCAGGAAGCTTACATGAAAATTCTTCAGTATTGCTGGAAGCATAATTGTCTAAAGAAGCCCAGGAAGGAGTGAAAATGCAACATCCTTTTCATGAAATACTGAGAGAAGGAGAAGGTCCAAAACTAGAACAAAAAAAAAATAAGAAGGGAGTAAACAACTAATGTTTATCTTCCCTATAGTTTGAATGATTTTTTTTTTTTAAATGGGAGGACTGGAATAAGTGTTAAGAAATTACTTCAGATAATCATCATTTGTTTACTCAAGTCTTTTGTGGAGTTAGAGTTCCTGAAGTTTCAGTGCATTTCTGTGACCTGTTTCAGCATTGTTTTTTATATGCATATTGTGTTCACAATGGCAATGCCATGCTCACAGCTGTGTAACAGAAGGCTCAGCACATTTTGTCTTGTCATTCTCTGCTCCATGCTGTTTGTTTCTCACTCATCCTCTTTGTCCTTTACTGTTTTCCTATTATATGTGTTTGTATGTAATGGTATATGGTTAGAGAATAAGGACATGACAGAAAACAATGGTAGAAAAAAAGTACAAAATTCACATTAGGAATATTAATATTATGCTATATCATGAAGAAAAGTGAGATAATAATGAACAAAATGAAGGAAACTAGGTGTTACAACGGTCTGCTACTAATATCTTGTCCTACGGTATTAAGTCCTAGCTACATGCAGAATCAGTATTTGATCTTAACTATACATTTGCAATGTCTCTTGCTTTTTAGTGCTTTTTAAAGTGAGCTTCTCTCACTGTGAGCGGAAACTTTTCAGTGTATTTAAGATCCTTCATTGCTCCAGAATCCTTACCTTAACGATAGTGCTACCCACCTCTCTGACATTCCTCGGGGTGTACACGATGGAAAGGTAGGTCTATGTACATACCGCATACATGCAGTGCCCTCTACTGACAGGAACAGTAATGTTGCTTAAGCAAATCTGTAACCCAATTTCTGACCTCAAATGAATTGTGTCTCAAAATACAGAGCTGACTCCACAGTATAATCTATTCCAGGGGAGTCACCAAATGCTTTTTTTTTTTTTCCGATGGCAGTGCTCAAAACAGGTGATCCTTTTCCAAGTGAGCAGAATAAGAAAAAGTGATCTAAAGGAGTGTGTGCAGGATCATGAGAGGACTGTGTATATGAACGCTTACAAAATACTAAGATGCTCATATGTACTGATCCGACATTTCAAATAAAGAAACCTGATCTCTGTGCAGTACATTACTCCATTGCTCCTTTTTTTTAATCTTTTTCTTTTTCTTTTTTTTTCCCCTCCATGCCATTATGGTGTAAGAACCCCCACACTGGAAAGGAAAAAAGCCCTACCTGATCTTCAGAGCTAGCTGTAAGAGCACTCTTGTGCAGTCTGAAAAGTTGGGGCAGCAGCAGCAGAGACTGCTGCCCCACTGAGGGCAGGTAGGGAGAAGAGAGTAACTAGTTGAAAGCTCTACACACTGGGAATATTTCACAACTGGCATCAACAACTTAAAGGAAGAATTTTATGTGTGGGGTTAAGGACTGGTATCCTGTAATGGCATTAATGGTCTTAAAATATATCTCATTTCTTTCCCATGTCTGCCTGTCCCTATCAACATATTTCTCTTGGAAGGTATTAAATACAGTTCTTTCCCCTCCAGAGTAAGACACTGTATGACTCCCACTGCCTTGTATCTGTTGGGCAGATCATTTTTCAAATGGCTGAATAACTGTGCAGTCAGTGGCAGCTCAACTCCCCAGGTAATAGGACAGATTTTGGTTGTGTGGTGGTTTCTATGGAGGCTGGCTGTGAAAGATGGTTATAATTACCAAGGTAGCTTTCTACTGCTGAGGTAAACTGTTTAAAGATACTTGCACGCTGATGTGCTCTGACTAGAAAACAACAGCTGTGCTGGCTGGTAGAGAAAAGAGAGGAATGTGATGGAGAGAGAAGCTTACTCCCATATCCTGTGCAGTAGGAGTTCAGTCTTTAGCTGGAATGCTGAGAGAACAGCCAAGAGCTGCTGCAACCCAGTGACTGGACATCCATGAGCTGTCCAGGCTCAATGCTGCCAGAAATGCACACCCCCTGTTATGACACTCCTATTTAACAATGACAGCAAATTTCCCAGCATGAAGTGTTTCTTATTGTTGATAATTATTTCAGTGTGGAGTTGTGAGTATTTCGCAACATTGCACACCTGGAAGTCAAAATTCAGTTTCTGTTTTCTTCAGTCAGAGAAATGAATGACTTCACTAGGGATCTGGTTCTGCACACTGCCGAAATTCTACAGTGAGTTGGTTGGTGTTGAAGCCTCTTCCACCTTCCTGTCCTCACTTATGTGTATTCCTGTGCTCACTTATGCTGCTGTCTGTATGAAGCATAAATTAATGAAGCAATGAAGTCCTTATGAAGCATAAATTAATAATTAATAGAAACATTGATGTTATGATAAAGATCCTGTTCTAATTTAGTATTTTCAGGACACCAGCTTGGCAACACAGTAAGTAAGATAAGAATGCAACATCAGAATAAACAAACTCTCTGTGGCACCATCATATCTGAACAGAACCAATGCTGGACATGATTTTTGGAAGGAATTTCTGGTAGCATTTGAGTATTATCATGGTTTAAATTGTAACCTGTTTTAAACATTTTCTGCACTAGCTTCATTGGAATTAAATATGAGAATGGATCCTATCGGTCTAAAATACCATTCGAGTGCTGCAAGGATTTGCTGGTTTACACAAACACACACATACATACACACACGCACACACACACACACACACACACACACACTCTCCACCNACAAAAAACAAACAAACAAAAAAAAAAGCTTCCTTCCCTTTGCAGAAGCCACCCTGGTCACATCTGTAGGTTAAATGCTATGAAAGTGTGATAAAAAGTGTGGTATGGGGATGATCGTCTCAAGGACTACACGTAGACATGCAAAAATCTTTCAGCAAAACTTTATGTTTTTTTAATTTACTTTCTTACCGAAAACTAGTGCTTTCTTGTAGTGCAAACAGGCTCCTCTGTCTGTATGCATCTGCTTATGTATCCAATTGATGTGGCTGACTGCATAAACTTCATGACGCATAAAACACAGTGGGTGACAAGGAATCTTATCTAGATGTCATTTGATATTTGTAATGGCAGTGAACTTTCCATGTAATGTCCACATATACTACTTTGAAGTAGTTTATGGTCACTGTCACTCATGGTACTGTTGTGTGTGGATATGAAGGTCCACAAAGCGGTAAGTTAAACATGTAGTTTAATCCGAGTACAGTGAAAAAAATAGATGCTTAGAAATATTATTAATGTTTGGGTGTTTTTTAAGGGATTATTTCTCTGGTTGTCTTTTACTGCATTATGTATTTTGCAAAAAAGGGGATATACAATGTTTTTTAATTAGTATTCTTTCAGCAGTAATTCCTTAAAATAGCATCTTATGGTCCATATAACTTATGTTCTGAATCAAGTATGAGTCTGTATCAGATGGTTTCATAACAAAGAAATAATCCCTTCTCCAACAACTGGCCCAATGTAATAAAAAGATTTCTGCCATTAACCTGGACAAGATAGAGACTTTTATCGTAGGATCCCTTATTTAATAAATGCAGTTGCGTAACAAACCTAATTGTCCTGGGAGCTATGTACAAAGAGAAAAATTGCATTCACTTGTATTCTTGGAAACAATTTTACCTCTTGTAAATAACAATGACACAACTATATGAGAAAGAGGCATAGGTTTAAGCAGATGATTCTCATTTTCCTGCTATTCCTGGAAAGTTACATTGAAGAGTTTGCACCTGGAAAAATATTTGCAGAATGTGATTTTGAGATTAGCAAATGGGATAGTTTGCACTCAACAGTGTGGAGAGGAGTCCTGCTCCAGTCCTCCAGCAGCCATGGGTTTCATTACTGCTTGATGTTAAAATTACCCATCTTGGGTCTGTTGCCATCAGTTACAGGGATATCAGTATTTCCATTGGAACTGGGGAGACTAAGTTCCAAATTGAAATTACACAGTTCAGTGTAGCCATCAGATACAAAAGTCAGTTATGGATCACAGTTCCAGAACTCAGGCAAGTCATCCTGTAGATCTGCAGTGTGTTGCCTAAGGTTAGTGTGAGGCATCTCAGGACTTGTCTGCCTGGATGGGTGCAGCTACTTTGTCGCTTTCCTGTGCCCATGCTCCTGCCTGACCGGATGCAAGCCATGTCTTCTCCAGAAGCCATGTACTCACATTAGCATGGCACTGAGCCATTGTTCCAGCTGGTCACGTGTGGGTCAGCCCCAGCCTACAAACTAGGCAATCACTTGGAGCATGGGTAGACCAGACACACACTTGGCCACATTGTTCCTACATGAGCCGTAAGTGAAGTGGTGCAGGACAAGGCTGGGTAATTCAAGACTGGTAAATGAACTGTACATTCATGTAGATTTATTGTAAATTCACCACTCATCAAAGACAAAACCAACCCAACAATGAAATTTGTACACGTTTTTAAAGATCTTGCACTTTACTATTTTTTTTTTTTTATTTTATGTCACATAGTTGTCTTAATGCAAAAAGAAGCCATAAAAAACCCAGAAGACTACGATAGGGTTTCTAAATAAGGGGATCATTAATTTTAAAGTAAAGAATCAATTTCATGTCTCTGTTTAAGGTATAATGTAAAACACTGGCAAATAAATGTACAGTAAAACAGGATGTGGTTTTGCCTTAGTGAAGCTGTGAGTAAGTTGGGGAGTTTCCTCCTCATACTCTTGAGTTTTCCTGTGGGGCTGTACAAAATGCTGCACAATACCTTTGCAACAGGGACTTAATCCTGCCATCCTCATTCACCCCAGGAGAAGGAATACAATGCTTGCAGAGTCAGGCCCAATGAAACAATTAAATCATTCTCCTACTCCAATATTTTCTCCCTCTGAAATCACAGTAAAGAAAGCTCCTTATATTTTAGTAAGTTTGTAAAAGGTGAGCTACTTCTGTCACTTCTTCAAAAAGTTTTCAGGGTCAGGTTATCCAACAGAAATCAACTATTTCATTTAATTCCCCATCAAAATTGCACAATGCCAAAGGATTTTACTTGGGTTTGTGTTCATGTCTATTATCAAGATCTCTGTTGCACAGTTTTAATTTTGCAATCCTGACTCTGGAGAGTTGACTTTTAAGTGAGTTGAAATTATTTCTGTCACTTAAGATGTCAAGATCAGAACACTGTATTGTCATGTGAAAATCAGATGCTATTTTTGTACTAAAGCTTTTTTAGCTTGTTTATTTCACTTTGTAGTTTTCATACTACATAATGTTTTGTTTTTCAACTTACTGTAAGAAAAATCTGAACTCCCCTGTTTTTACTCATTTCAAACTTTAAAAATAAAAATACATTGCCATGTATTTTTTATTTTCCAAGTCCAGGGAACCCCCTGAAAATTCCAGTTTTTCTCATCTGTATGGATCATTATTCACTAGATGAAACTCTTTTATCTCTTCATCAGTATATTCTCTGTGAATATAAGTTTGTATATAGTATGAAAGTTACCTTTATTTGTACATAGGCTCTTGGAAATAATCCCTTCTATCAAAGGTCCTACTTCACTGTATCTGCAGAATATTTCACTGTGGTGTGTACACTTTCTCACCTTATGATAACAATACAGAGCTCTTCATGTAAATCACTTTATGTAATTGAGTTGTCTAAGTGTGAATAACAACAATAAATACTAATAAAAAGACTAAAGAGTGTGTCATTTTATTCAGTATCTTTTGTCTTGGACTTGCTGTGGCTCTGAAAACAGTGTTTTAACTACCTTTTCTGTCCAGAATGATGATCTGCAGTGCTACTCATCATTATCAGTGTTCAGGCACTGCTAATTGCCTCTTGCCATTTGACAATGCTACTTTCTGTGTATACACAGGGTAAGAAAAACATTTGTGTTTCAGTGAGTTTAAAATTTAGTTAGACAAGGATTTATCTACAGACCACTGTGAAACCAAACTTCCTGGAGCTGTGTATATCTGGAGATCAGTGGCTCTTTTGGGGGCCAAGTTCCCTTGTATTTCTTTACTGACATATTTGGTCACAAGTTATTTTGAAAGCCATTCTTTAGTTTGACACCTTGTGTAATCCTTAGGCTGCACAGTCTGTTTTGCTTGCCAGCTAGGCTTTTTTTTAGTCTGTCCTTGGATGAATGATACTTTTAAACAAAAGAATGATCTTCAATAAATGAAAGCAAAAGAGAGTCAGTAATGCTAAAAATTCCCCATAATCAACCAAACTTTCCATCTTCACTAGTTTTAAAAGATTGCAAATAGACATTAATGCTTAATATTTCTCCCCTGGAAGTCATCCTCCACAGTGAATTAAGGCATTTTTTGTGAGACATTGTGCCAACCTTAAAGGTGTGAGCTCAGGACAGAGATTTTTTATTCACTTTTCCAGAGCTTTGAAATTTTAGATTGAAAACAACAAAAGAAATTTGCAAATAGACTGAAAGTTGAGAATGGTGATTGTCCTGAGACATTCATGTCTGCCAAATGGGAGAAACAACAAGGTCATACACATCCTACAAAAAAACAAAGTTGGTGTATGCTCCAAGTCATAGAGGTACATGTGGGATGCTTTGAAATTTAGTTTGGAGATACAGAGTTTGAAAGAAAGATAGGCTTTATTTGAGAAGTGAACATGCATACATCACACAGAAATGCTCACGTCTCTGCTTTATCCGTGTGTGTTATCTTGCTTGCTAACATTTGATCCCTTTCTCAACTTCAGCAACTTTTCAAAGGAAATGGAGGATATTAAATCCTTCAGTACCACAGCAGGCCTTAATGGAATATGACTGATGTGAGTAAGGAAAAGAGAAAAAACATACTAAATATCCACCACAATCCTGTCTGAGGGAATGAAGGCAAATTTCCTTGCCGTGTGTTTCCTCATTCACAAGCAAGTACTTCACTGCCTTACCCATAGTCCCTGAAAAAGCATTCAGTATTACTTTTTTCATTTACGAGTAGTTGCATTTGGAGTGTTTATTGACAAGAAGAAAAGTGATGCGTCTGTTAAAACTGAGTTAAAACACAGCTTCCCTGGAAAGGCTTCAGAGCTCCCCTTAAAACAGGGAATTCCCTTCCTGTCAATACATATCTCAGAGAAATAAATATTTGTGCCAGAAACTTGCAAAGAGTACAGAGACATAGACTACATATTATAGCCCTTAATAGATGTTTTATCATCCCTTCATCTCTTATTTATGCAAATTTTCTCATCATAGTTTGAACAACATATGTTTGTGGTGGACAAGGTATTTTGTTGGGGTTTTTTTTCAGCGAGGTGATGAGGTACTAGCAATTAGTTGTAAATCTACAGTATTGCTTCTGCCTGTAAGTTTAAGGCACACCAACTTGGATGTTTGAGCAACAATTTTAGAAGGATCTTTGAATGAACAAGAGCTGTCCCACAAAGCTTTAGGTTAATTGCAAACACTTCGCCTGTCCACCAGCAATGATGAGTAAATACCAGACCTTTGCTACAACTTTCCACTAACTGTTGCTATAAATGTGTGAAACTTCATATGCTGATTCTGCTATATTGGAGGATTGCCTGCAGTGGGGCTGTGTCAGAGGAGGAGGAGGTCTGTCTTGGGCTTGCTGTCTGAGGCAGAGGATGAGGTCGGTAGGAGGGATTTTTTGTGTGTGCTGTTATGCTGGGGAAAGCATGCTGCTTCGGTGGACCTTGCATTTTATGTGGTATTCCAGAGAGTAGGGCAGGAAGGGAAGACAATGAGGAAAACTGACAGAAAAATTATCAGTTACAATTTATGCCTAAAAGGACATACAATAGACTGTTTTCCTTCCTGTCTCTCAGCAGCCCAGTTTAATTGTATTGTAAAATGAAGGAATTACAACCCTGAGTAACGTGCTCTAGGGGTCCCTACTTAAGCAGGGAAGTTGGACTAGATGACCCGAACAGTGATCCTTTCCAATCCTACCCACGCTGTGATTCCGTGATTCAGTGACTCTGTGAATGGTTTAGTGCACTGTTTGATAACAATGAAAACAACTGCTCCCACTGCCCCCTCCCCACTCCTGCTTATTTCTTATTCTTTGATACTAATTAGGATGAAGCAAAAGGGAAACTACTTAGAGAATTTTCAAAGCCTCTATTAAGATCTAGACCTACTCTTGTTATCCTGTACTGTCTGCCTTGATTCTATGCCACGTTGCTGATCAGAATTTGCATCTCATGGCAGTGACCAACTCTTGCTAATTTGGTATCTGCATATTCATGACTAAGGGATTGTAGCCTGGTCCTCTGCAACTATGAGATACTGCTAGCTAAAACTAGCTCTAGAGAGTGTGACAATCTCACCACATGCAAGACTACTTAAGAAATATTAGTTCGGGTGTTGGAAAAATTAGCACATTCCTGGCTAATGTGCTGTATTGTTCAGCATTTTTGCCTCTGTCAAAAGTGTCAGTAAACACATTTTCTATTTGTATAGCCAATTTTTAAAAAATTATTCCCTAAAATCCAGTGTACTCTCAGAACAACAATTTTCAGCAAAGCTCTTGTCAGCAACTGACTGAAAAGCGGGAATTTCTTAAAGTTCACAACTGTTAATATACAATTTTTCCAAACATAAATTCCCTGAACAACTTTTCCCCACCACCATCACCTGTAATGCTAAAAACCCATTTAAAATATGCCAGGGTATTGTCTTGAGAAGAGCCAGGACAAGCATGGTGGAGACAAGCCTTCCCTGGCCTCAGGCCTGTTTTTACTGCCCACACTCCTGTCCTCTCTCTTCCTCACACTGCCCAGCATCCAAAATAATTGATGTCACAAGCTGTGCCCCCATAAGTGGAGGCTGATGATGTTCAGAGATTGAAGATCTCAGGCCTCTTTTATCCTTCATCAGGGCCAGGCCACAGGAAGGACTCCCATCCAGAAGGAAATCCACAGCCCTGGCTAAGCTAAGAAACAGCCTAGACATAACTCAAGTTCTCTTTGGAAGTTTTGTTTTATATATTTCTGGTCTTTTCATCTTTTTTCATCTTAATTAGTATCTCAGTAGGCCATTTGTACTTTTGTAACCTCTTGTACCCCTGAGAGAATTGTGGGTTTTGCTTACAGAAAACAGCAGCCTAAGGGACTAATGGCAACATGATGCTCCTTCAGGTACACTGCAGGCAGTGCCAGTTTGCCCCACCTGGCAGCACAATTGACACCACTTTTAGCTGTCTGTGGTATTACTTGGCAGCTGAACACAGAGTGGCAAGGTCAGCTCTGCAGGCATCACCAGACATCATGGAAGGAATAGAGAGCAACAGGCATAAGCAGGGCATCCTCAGTCATTTCACAGTGGGTTTGTGCAAAGTCTGGATATCTAAAGAAAGGTGATGCGATGTACATGCACCTACTGCTTCACCTGCCCTGGTGAGCTCTACCACTCCTGCCTTACAGAGGGAAGTTGGAACAATTTATTAGTGCAACGGTGCTTTGGCACCTGTTCCAGCTTGTCTAGAGCTGCTAAAGTCACAGGCCTTGTGAGCAGACATTCTGAGAAGGGGCAAAACAATTAAAATCTGCTAGCTACCATGTCTGCCACAAACTGCATCAGGAAGTGGTGGGCATAGTGATCTCCCAGGGAAGTGGGTGGACTGAAACACAAAGAGGTCATGTCTTCAGTTCATGGAAGGTGGCTTATCTGGATTAGTAACTGGTGCCAGCATGGTTGCTGAAGCTCTCATTTGCTTGGAATTACATTAATACCAAAGTTTCTGGTAGCAGGTGTGCTTGTGGACATTTGCAGGCAATTATCTCTGCTGACAACAAGGAGATAATAATAAACCCCTAATGCAGAAGAGAGCAAGGCACAGCCAAGCAAGCACATTAAGCAGGGCAGTACAACTCATTGTGTCCTTGTTCCAAATATATATTTCCCTTAGCATTTTAGCAGCTGTTCTCCTCCCCAGTCAAAATCCATGCTGGCCTCCTTTGCAACAAAAGCATCCTCCTTTGGGCTGATTCCAATTCTGTATGTAAAGAATAAGGGCAGTGATAAAGATAAAAAAGAGTGCAGTAAATACTACACTTGCCCATACAGGGCAGGTGCCTAAACAAAGCTCTAGGTTTCTCTAGGCTCCTGCACCAGTCCCAGGTAGAGCAGTTGGGCTTATATAGAACTTTGCCTTTCATCATCAACCGCGTAGGGAGTGGCTTTTCACTTAGACTGACACAGGGTGAATTTCCTCCCCACCACATGCCTGTGAAGAGCTGTGGGTTGTGTTTTCCTTCTACACTAAGAATTCAACAGATTTTGTCCCATTCACTATGTGTCCTGGTTGGATGCCAAGGAACAGAAAGTATCCCATCATTTTCTGAGGAAGGGATGATGAAGGTCTTTGCACCTGCAGGAGGGCTCTGGGTGAAAGCACACATCTGCTCAGCATCCAGAGCTACACAAAGTCACTGTGCAACCCACAGTCTGCCAGCAGGCTGCAGGGAGCAACTTGTCCAGACTGGTTGCATTTGAAGGCATGGGCCTTGCTGATTTTTTTCTCTGTGGACCACTAGCGAGTCAGCAGTAGAGTGAAAAAGCCTTTGATGTCTTTGAGAAGCTTGGAAGGGAATGATGTCAGGCTCCACAGAGCTAGAAACAGCAAAGGGAGGAGACTCAGTGTACCTCTTTCTTTCTCCTAGGTTGAAGTCTTGTTTTATTCTCAGCTAATACGCAGCTAATTTGAATGAAAAAACAAGGAAAGTAAAATTCATATAGGACAGCTAATTTTTCTAGCCTAAACTTTACTTCTTCCTTGACTTCTCATTTATTGTGAGTAGTCTGAGAAGATAAAACCTTTATTTGGCTCCACAAAAGTAGTCTAACCAGAACTAGAAGAAATCAAGTGTATTTGAACTGGAGTATCTGTGGAATTGGGAGACAATTGGGTGTGTGAATTTGTTGCTAGGATGGTCAGCTTTTCATGCTAATCTAGAGGTATTTGCTGTGGGGTAAGATAAATGCAGTCCACTTTGTGATACCAAAATTACAAACAAAAACAGTTCCAAGGATCTCATCTATTTGGAATATTTTAAATAGTGAAAATGTATGTTTGTTTCCACCAGAATTAAAAAACAGTTATTAAAAATGTTTCTGACCCTTGTATTTAGTGTCCTTCACTTGGAATAAGCTTAGTCCTTATGTAAAAATGTAAAAATGTATGGCTTCCCCCAGCCCTGCCTCTCATAATAGAAGACGTAGTTACAGGATGTCTGAAAATTTGTTTCACATACACTGCTGGAATATAGCTTATGCTGCAATTTTCAGGCATTCAGTCCTGATGTCTTTGCTTCCCTTGTATTACCTTCATCAGACTGCTGCAGTAAATGTTTTGCTGGTGTAACTTGTCTTGCTTGCCCATTTCTTTTAACATGCAAACAGTACCACAGTGAGATTCTGAGGTTACAGTTCCTCATCTGCCTTTGTCCTCCAGCCTATGAAATCCTTAATCACTTGTTTTGTTCTATTGAAAGTCATCCTGCAGGGGTGCTCATCTTTATGAGTTGTGAGCATTTGCTTTAGAGCAAAAACCTACCCTGACATAAGGTGTCTGTTCTCTGCAGACTATGACAAGAAGAGATATGGAAACCTATGGGAGAGGAACACTTGGGTCCCTTGCATTGGCAGACCCTGCTAATATCTTTCTGTCCTTATGCCCTGCCAACTGGGATGTGGTGCAGGATGAAAATCTAGCTGATCAAACATACATTTTTATTAGGCTGATATAGTTTTCAGACCATAAAAAATCAAATGCTGCTGGAAACCAGTGTATATTTAATTTTCACTGCAACATTTGGTAAATAAGAGTTTTCTCTACCAAAACAGGTTTGAGGTAGATGACTTGACTAATATCATTCCTGCTACTGACTTCTCTTTAATCTGGTACCAGAGACTCTAGTGTGCATTTCAGCTTTTTGTTCACAGCAGCATGAGTAAGAATCCATGAGAACTGATGATCTCTCCTCCCTGAGACACCTACCCAAAGCAATATATTGTACATTTCCATAACTGTCTCTGGTTTTATATGACTGTCTAAAGGAAGGTATTTCTGTCATGAATAAACAATATTCAGACCTTGAAGCTGAAGAAGTGTGAGTTTTCCAAACTGCAGAATGTTATCTGGGTCAAGGGCAATACTAGTGATCATAGGATTTACAGAAGGAAGGAAAAAATTGCCCCTTGAGTAGCTCTGATGGACAATCTATTCACTTTACCTCCAGTGCTTTTGTCAAGAGGACAATGGGGAAAAGTTCAGGCAGGAGATTTCAATGACAGAGTTCTCTATAGCCCTTAGATCAAAGCCACAGACAGCACAGCTCTGCTTGAGTGATGATCATCCCATAGTTGCAAATAGAAGAGGTCAGGGAGAGAATACAAAAGGGAAAGAGATTTCTGCATGACACGGTCACTTGACTTGTTTCTGTCAGGACTATAGTTCTCTATCCCCTTTGACTGGTCTGCATTACTCCCACTGGAATTTGTATTCTCTTTAATTTTGTAGTGCAGCCTGAGTTAACAACCAAGCTAGCTTATTTCATATTCTAAACAACCTCTACAGGAGTGGCCTTGCCCTCAGTGATAGAAAAATTTCCGTGGGCTTCACACTACAAGATGAAGTAGACACACAAACAGTGACCCTAAAGGAGTGACTTCGTGTCTTAGTTGTTGGACTACTGCTTTCACAAGTTGTATAAAGGAGCTAAAAGCATGATAAATCCATTAGAGCTGACGAAAGATTAAAACTACACACAGATGGGTACAATTTGTGCAGTGCTTCTTCATGAACAAAAGGGCTAGAAAGACAGTACATTCAGTTCTAACTCATTATATTATTGTGGACAAAGAAAAAAAAAAAGATAAAATGCATCCTGTGGAATAGTAATTGCTGATTTTAGACAACTACCTTAGTCTTCCAAGGTGTAATGAAGAAATATCCTGAAGTCTGCTGCAGTCAAAAACATTGAGAATCAATTGCAAACACATTTCCCAATATCCCAGTTGTCCCCGCTTCCTTTAAAAGTCCAATATGATTTCCTCAGAAAACATAACAGAACACCTGCTCTTGTGCCTCTCCCAATCAAGACTTTTTCTTGTATTTTACTCATTGGCTAGTTTCATTCAGGTTTGACAGAAAGGTGAAGATCTCAAAGGCAATTCAGTTCCCATGAACTTCACAGAAGCAGCTAGCTTACTGAAGAGTAAATAGTTGCTATCAAGTGCCTCTGTTTAAAACGTTTTAAATTACTTTCTGCACTTTTAGACATAGAGAATTCATGGAAGGAAGAGCTAGAGACATTATAAGTACCTCAATGACATGAAGTCTTTCCACTTGTAAGGCAGATAACTATTTTAAGTTCAACTTCCTCAGCTTGTGGAGCTCCACACATCCACTTTCCCTGGCTGGCTGGCTGGCTTTTATGGTAACTAAAGCCTTTTCTGTAACAGCAATCATACAAGTAGGTTAGCCAAACTGTGGAGCATTAGAGGATATGGTTCTAAAGACATAGGTTGCCTGCTACAAGATCCTGCCCAGAGTCCCCAGGCTGGGGCTGAGGCAGACACCAGCCTGGTGGCACTGCCAGCCATAGGCAGGCAGCAAGGGGAGGAGAGCTGCTAGTTTTTCCAGGTGATTGTTCCCTAACAGAGCTAACAGTTTAGCAGTGTTATCTACACCGTCAGTCTTCTCAGAGGAAGGATTTTAAGAACTTCTGAACAGGAGAAACCCAACCTGAATGTCATGCTACATTGCAATGGAATAACTGAAGTAATCAGATGCCAGAGCCAGCAAAAGATACCCAGAGCCTGGAGAGGGTACACAGGTCAGCAGGAGATCACCTGAAGCACAGCACTAAGGAATTCCAGCCACTCCAGACAGAAAGTCAGCTTCATTGGGGCCCCAATTTAAATGCCTCTATGCTAATGCACAAAACACGGGGAATAAACAGGAGGACCTAGAGATACGTGCGCACCTGCAAGGCATAACAGAAACATGGTGGGATGACTCCTATGGCTGGAGTGTTTGAATGGAAGGAACTCGCTCTTTAGGAAGGATGAGCAGGGGAGACATGGAGGCAGTGTTGCCTTCTGTATCAATGACAAGATGGAGTGCATGGAACTCCATGTGGATCTTGATGAGGAATTGACTTAGAGCTTACAGGTCAGGATTAAAGGGAGGGCAGACACACCACCTAACCAGGAAGACTGAACCAATGAGGCCCTCTAAGAAAGGCTGGAGCAGCTTCACATTCACAAGCCCTGGTCGTCATGGGAGACATCTGTTGGAGGGATACCACAGTAGGGCACAAGCAATCCAGGAGTTTCCTGGAATGCCTTGATGACAACTTCCTTCTCCAAGTGATAGGGAAGGCAATGAGGAGAGGTGTTATGCTGAATCTTATTCTCACCAATGAGAAGGGGCTGGTAGGGAACACAAAGCTCAAGGGCAGTCTGGGCTACAGTGACTGTGAAGCAGTGGTGGTAGAGATTCTTGGAGCAGGGAGAAGAGCACACAGAAAGCTCACTGCCCTGAACATCAGGAGAGCAGAATTTGATCTCTTCAGGGATCTCCTTGGTAGAGTGCCATGGAATAGATGCCTGGAGAGAAGGGGGGATCAAAGAGATCTGGATGATATTCAAGAATTGTCTCCTCCAGGCTCATGAACAATGCACCCCTACCAAGAGGAAATCAGGGTAGAATGACAGTAAGTCTGCATGGATGAACAAGGAGCTCCTGGATGAACTTAAACACAAACAAGTAGCCTACAGAGGGTGGAAGCAAGGAAATATAGAGAGGAATACAGAGAAGTTGTTCCAACAGCCAGGGATCTGGTCAGGAAAGCTAAAGCACTGACTCCCCTGAGCCTCCTTTCCCCTAGTCTAAACAACTCCAGCTCCCTCAATTGCTTCTCATGTGACTTGTACCCAGACCCTTCACCAGCTTCATTGCCCTGCTCTGAAAATGTTCTACCACCTTAATGTCTTTCTTGTCATGAGGAGCCCAAAACTGAACACAGGACTCCAGGTGAGGCCTCACCATTTCCATGGACAGGGAAATGACCACTGCCCTGGTCCTGTTGGCCAAACTATTCTTGATATGTTAGAATGCCATTGGCTGCCTTAGCCAGCTGGACACATTGCTGGCTCAAGTGGTCAATCAGCACCTCCTGGTCTTTTCCCACCAGGCTGTTTTCCAGCCACTGTAGTGCAGCCTGGGGTTGTTGTGACACAGTGGTAGGACTGTGTCACTTGGGCTTGTTGAACCTCATACCATTGGCCTCAGCCCATAGATTCAGCCTGTCCAGATCCTTGTGCAGAGCCTTCCTGCCCTCCAACAGATTGATACTCCCACCCAACTTGGTGTTGTCTGTGAGTTTATTGAAGGTACACTCAATCCTCTCATTCAGATCATCAATAGAGATATTCAACAGGACTGGGCGCAATACCAAGCCCTGGAGGACCCTACTAGTGACTGGATGCCAACTGCATGCAATGCCATTCATCACCACTCTCTGGGCCCGGCCATCCAGCCAGTTCTTAACCAGTGAAGCCCAAGCCATGGGCTGCCAGCTTTTTCAGAAGACTGCTGTGAGAGACAGTATCCAAGACTTTGCTGAAGCCCACACAGACAACATCCACAACCTTCTCCTCATGCACAAGGCAGGTCACCTGATCATAAAAGCAGATCAGGTTGGTTGTTGAACTGCCTTTCCAAAACCTGTGCTGGCTGGGCCTGATCCCCTGGTTGTCCCCTATGTGCTACATGATTATCCTCAAGATGATCTGTTCCATGCCCTTCCTGGCACTGAAGTCAGGCTGACAGGCCTGCAGTTCGCTGGATCCTTCTTCTGGCCCTTCTTGTGGATGGATGTCAACCTCCAGTCATCTGGGACCTCCCTAGTTAGCCAGGACTAATGATAAATGATAGAGAGCGGTCTAGTGAGCTCTTCTGTCAGCTTCCTCTGTACCCTTGGATATCCAGTCCCATTGACTTCTGAGTGTTTAAATAGCTTGCCAGGTCACTAATTACTTCCTCCTGGATTGCATGGGCTCCATTCTGTTCCCTGTCCCTGTCTACCAGCTCAGAGAGCCAGTTGCTCTTAACCAGTCTTGCTGTTAAAGACTGAGGTAAAGAAGGCATTAAGTACCTCAGCCTTTTCTTCATAATTGATGACAATGTTCCTCTTTGTATTCAATAGACAATGGAGATTTTCCTTGGCCCTCCTTTCTGTTGTTGATGTATTTATAAAAACACTTTTTATTACCTTTTACAGCTATGGGCAGATTGAGTTCTAGTTGTTTGGTGTCTTTTTTTTTTAGTTCTAATTTTCTCTCTATGCATTCTATTTGGTACTGACAAGGTTCATGTGAAGACAATAGAGACTTAAATGAGAATTATTTGGATGGAACTGGAATGCCTGTCAGACTGAACCATTCCCTTTTACTCTTACTCTCTGGTGAACAACAGCATTCATATGATTGATGATAAAAATGGTGGTAAACTCACAGATTGTGCCAAGGAAGAGCCAACAATACCGTAATGACCTTCTTGTTTCTTGGATTCAACTATCCACTGAACGTCCACCATTTAGTCAGAAACCCAAACCATTATGGTCTTTACAGCCTGTCTCTATCATATGCAAGGTTGAGTTCCCAGGTTTGTCTGTTCTCTTCAGAGATATTTCATGGAACATCAGTGACATCTGCAAGATCCCATTCTCATAGAGCAAGTCTTTTCTCCTGGAACTGTGGATAGCAACAGCTAACAATAAGAGTTTTGAGAGGGTAGACAGACTGCGCTATGTGTAAATTGTTCAAATGCTACAGCAATTAACTGCTATCCATCCCATCCTTTCCCTCCTCATACAGCCAATACAAAATGAACAGCTGCCCCATGCTTCTTCTGAGGTTTGTAAGGTGGAATGTGGAAAAAACCATTTTTGAAGGCCTGAATCCTATATACCATAGCGGGGTCCCTGTCAGTGGCTTTCATAGCTGAGTGATAAGAGGTACTACAAGTACTTCTGTATTTATCAGGAGTGTAAAATAATCCAATTCTAAAATCCCAAAAAACTTCTGCTTTGAGAAAAAAGGAAGTATCTATGTTAGATGATACAAATATCATAGAAAAGTTTCATCTTCTCTATCACCTAGCATAAATTTTGGTGTCAGACACTGTGGCATACACAGAAAACAGTGTCTCACCCCTCTTTCTAAATGCTTTGACCTTATAAAACCTTTCTGCTTTTAGAGCAAGGTCCAGGACTGTACGGTCTTTTCAGATGCACACTTATAAAGTCACAAATAATGCCATATATGCTTGCATTTGCCTCAGACAGTTTTCTATTGTATGTTCATTCCCAGAATGAACGTTTGGGGTCAGATAAGGTAGGAGCAATGGGAACTGAGAAAAAAATTAGATCACTGCAGAATATTTCAAGATTTTTTCAATTAGGTTGGCCACTGTTTCCTGACAGTGTGGTTATTGCTAGGTACAATTCAAGGGTCAATCAAATATTGCATTCCAGTTTTGCATGAAAAAGGAACAAAGAGTTGTTTCCTCAAAGAGACAGCCTGACGTAAGGTCTCAAGAAGTACCTAAGCTGTCATTCAGCAGCAAAGCTGCCATTTATTTCAAAGTTGTTTGCACAAAGGATTTTTTTTCCCCATGTATTTTTTCATACTATCAAGATGCTATCATGCCCCCATGATAGTTAAATGATATAGAAAAAAAAAGCAGTTCTTACTGCAGTTCTGCCCTGTCCATTTCTGATTCCAGCTGAGATACTAAACGGGCTGAAATTCCCAAGATTGCAATTACTTCCTGTTTAGGTTCAAGAAATAACATCACTGATGCAGTATATGGAGACTTTTTGCTGATATAAGACTTTTATCTGCCACAAATGCCAGTCAGGTCTGGTGGGTGAAAAGATTTTTGTGATTTTTTCCTTGGTCTGTCTTTCCCTCTATGTTACATTTGTCAATGTCCTGCCTATGTTACAGGTTTGATTACTGCACTAACCAGCGAGATCACAATGAATTGTATTACTAATGCCATCTAAGCTTCTAAGCATCTAAGCTTCCCAAGAGGAAATAGTAATATTAACAGATGATACACTACTGTAAATAAGTTGTGGTTAATTAAAATTGTAAGAATTACTTGGTTATCTAAATGCTCAGCTTTATTAGGAAAAAACCACAGAGCCTTAGAGCAAAAACTAATCCTTGCATCCAATTGCTGACCAGGATAAAACATGCATTTTTAAGTTACCCTGCTTAGTCTTCGCTATTGTAGATTATTCTCAGCTATATAACAGCATGCTGCAGTCAGAGGATAGATAGACCTTGACCTGCATTCCTCAGTTTTCTGAGTATAAAAATATTGTAAAAACAACAAACTCACACTTTACAATTAAATTCTGATGCTCATAGTTACAAAGTATATTTGAGGTCAGGTGTTTATCACGGTTCAAGGACTGGCCCTCTGTATAAATGACAGCAATGTGCAGCATTAAGATAACACAGTCTTTATGCAGAAGCTGATTCCCTTTCACTTTAGGCAAAGCATCCCTTGTGAAAAGGTCTTTATACAATGGCTTAACTTTTGTATACTGGGGTCCAAAGTATATTAGTGTATTTAAGCATTTCTATGAGGCTGAACACTGCAGCCACAACCTGCCAGCAGGTATCAGCAGGTTAAAGGATATTATGTAGCTTTGCTGTCTGTATTAGTTTTCAGTGCTTCAATCATTGACAGTGTTTGCACAGAAAGAGAATTTAAGATTGAATAACTGCTAGCACAGGTATTAGTTTAAAAGCCACGACATGACAGTGAAAGAGAGAGAGAGGAAAAGAGGAGAAATACAAAGATGTTGAATTGTGGAAGTACATACCAGGTTAACAAGTAAAATAGATAACCAGTATGGGAAGATTTGAAGAAAAAGCACCAAGCAGTGAGATCAAAGCACAAGGCTGCTATTACACATGGTCTCTGATGGCAAAATACCATGGAAATGCTCACCAGCATTAGTTATGACACCATGGGTTATTTTCTTTTCCTACTTATTTTACTCCTTGCAGCTCTTCTCCCTTTCTGCAGACAAGCTAGAACTGGTACTGGCAACACACATCACAGCTCTTTTCTGGAGCACCAAGCTTCTTTTCTCCCTAGGCTAATTATCCCTTTTCATCAGTGGTAATACATAGTATTGTCCATCACAGTTTAGGAAGTGACATAAAATGAACACAGAATATGAAGAAAGAAGTGAGTATTTGTTACAAAGAGAGCAGATGTAGCCTTGCTTTTGATGGGTGCTCTATGAGGCGTTACAGTGTCATTAACCCTCTTCCTCCCTTGTATCTGCAGAGAAGACATGGGCCACTTACCCAGCCTGCTCCACGTGATCTTACCTGAGCAAAGATTTCCTCTGGTGGAAACCCAGTGCAAGGATTTTTATTTGTCTTTAAACCCTTTACATGTGCAACTTAGTTTGACAAGGGCACAATATTATAGTGTGAAAAGAAACATGCGCTGTCTGGGAATTGACAACATGCTACAGTTCAGAGACCTGGATACCCAAGCCAAGAGGCTGTGGTTTCTTCATTCATTATCCTGAATAGACAAAGGACATTGAGTTCACTCAAACTTCTTCGTGGCATGTCTCAGTTCTGTGTATGGATTGTGATATCTGATTCCATAGAAATAACACAGACTGTTAACTTCAGGCTCAAAAGTATAGCTCTTACTCTAAAGCAAGGAGTGGAAACGTTACATGGGTATGTGAGCTAATAGCAGAAAGAAGTCTCACTTTCCAAAGTACAAAATAGTGTAGTATTTTGACACAAACTTCTTCATGATCTTGAGCCTATAATAAACCCTGCCTGGCTTGACTTCATACCCGGTCCTTTGATGTCTAACGTGCAAGAGAGTTATCACTGACTTTGATGGGAATTTCCCTAATCACTTATAAGCAGTGACCCAGAGCTTGAGAACAGCATATCAACAAGACTCTGCAGGTATGGGATAAAGTTACAAAAGCATTTCAGGGGATTCACACAAACAAATACATGAATATGCTAGAGCAGTCCCATTGTGGCATGCTTTTAAAGGCATTGGAACCCTCCATCTGATTACATGCTGCCAAAGGCAGGATTTATATTGACTTTCAAAGGTGAGATAGCACTTTAACACAGCCACAAAAAATCGATTCAGCATATCTCCATAACACTGAAGCTTCACAAATACCAGGAAAACTACAAGTCAGGCATCTGGAAAGTTTGGGACACAGTATAATAGCACTGCAAGTAACAAAGCTAAAGATTTCTGAAAAAAGTCACAAGCATTAAATCCGGTGGATATAATGAGGGGCAAAGGGCAGGGCATAGCAGGTTATGATCCTGCTCATGGGTTTAACATTTCATTCTTCCAGTGGCCTTAGGAGCTTCCAAGAATTTACAAAAACCAAGATAAACCATCAAATTTAATAAAACTGTCAAGGGCAGGTTCTGGAACCAGATTGCTTCATTTCAATTTTTCATTTAAACTACTCTTTACATCACTACCACTTTATTTATTCCAAGTACTATACTGGGACTTCAAAAACAACTACCATCGTGCACTTCCTTTTTCTGGATCAGGATTTATCCAGATTACAGAAATGGATTAGTAAAAGTCATATTGTGATTACATCTCTCTGTTTTCACAGGAAGATGAAATAGGCATCACTTGTGACTCACTTCTGCCATTTTTTGTTTTGCTTTGTGGTTTTGGGGTTGTGGGTTTTTTGTTGTTTGTTTGTTTATTTGTCTGGGTTTTTTTGTTTTTTGGGTTTTTTTTTGTTTGGTTAGTTTCAGGATTTCTTTTATGGCTTAATTCAGGAGGCAAGGCTAAACTAGTGTCTTCTCACCCTTTGCCTGACCCACCCCCTTCAGTGCAGTTCACAAAGGTGGCAAATGTTACTGAGGGTGCTTTTGCACTGTCAAAGCCCTGACTCAGCCAGACATGTGAGTGCAGGACAAGCAAGGAACCTTCCCCTATTGAATCTTTCTTTCTCGTGCTGTACCAATGTGCTGACAGTAAAAGGTTTGCAGTCTATTTATCCACTGATCCCTTCTGTTTGTGTGACTGGAATAAAGGGAAAATGTGGATATTGAAGCATTTGAAGTTTTGAACACCAGGCTAGACAAAAATTTTCCTGGGACATTTTTGAAGGGCTGACCCTACTTTTAAGCTGCTGGTGGTTTACATTACTTCTTGAAAACCATTCCAGCCTTATGTCCTAGTTAGAGGGGCTGGACCCAGTTTATCACTATGTGGGTATAACCAAAACTGTGTATTCTACACCCTCTGTGTAATTTCTGATGAACTGTTAATAATGGATTATTTGCAGCAGCTGCCCAGGGCACACCTGACACCTCAGGCTACAAGCTGGGTGTTAAACAACCCTGTGAGGCAAAGAAATGTTTCTGTCTTCACATCAATGACTCAGCTGTGATAAGTCGCATCCTGGCAGTNTGTAATCTCTCTTGAGTTGGTTCATTTCTCGTGTTGGTTTACCTTTAAACCAGCACACCTTATTTTGCTATAATTTCATGAGAGCAGACTTTATACATTGCATTTGCTGTCTTCATCAACTTCTTTCCTTTCAGCAAACATATTAGCAATTACAAAAGGTAGTCCCAGCACTGTGGTCAGCAAGATAGACCACATCACACCTCTGTGCAGATACTATATGCAGCTGTGACAGTACGATATCGAAACACTGACCTATCTGTTTGCTGGGGGCACTGCCATCCTTGCTCAGTGCACTGCCAGATGAGAAGTAGATCACAGCACTGCAGACAGACATATAAGTAGTGCATTGCTCCAAAAATGTGTTCATGTGGAGAATCACGTTGCAGTGCCACAAAAAAGTAGGTCATATTCCCTTCTCTGCAGTCCTCTTACAATTCCCAGTTTTTGTTTGAGGTTTTTCCCTTCACAGTCTCTCCCTAAGCAGCTGTCTGCTTATGACATTTCCCCTCTTACCTACCAGTAAAGCCAACATTCACAGTTTCCTTCCCACTTCTCTCATGGGCAACTTAGCAGTTTTCTCTTGTCAGTGAAACAGCCTCACTGAATTGACCTCAGAACCATTTTTTTTTTTGCCACAGATGTCTAGTAAGGCTCTTGTTTAGCACCTCCACTTTTAAGTAATTTCTCCAAGCAATCTTTAATGTCAGTAATGGGAATCACTTCTGTGTAAACACAATATCCAGCCTTGTGCAAATTTTGCCTTCTGGTTCATTGCTTAAATATGCATCCTTTTTTTTTCTTTATCTCAGAAAACAGTTTCTTCCAGGCCATGTCACTCACTTTTCACTGTAAACTAGCATCTATAAGGGTTACTGCTTCCTTGTCTGTGGAGAAAGAGCACCCGACACAATGTGCCTCACCTTGAATATTGTGTGCAATTTTCATCACTGCAATATAAAAAAGATAATAAGCTCTTGGAGAGCATCCAAAGAGACAAAGAAGATGGTGAAGGGCCTTGAGGGGAAGCCATGAGGGGCAGCTGAGGGCACTTGGTCTGCTCAGCCTGGAGGAGACTGAGGGGAGACCTCATTGCAATTACAACTTTCTTGTGAGGGGAAGAGAAGGGACAGGCAGTGACCTCTTCTCTGTGGTGACCAGTGACAGGACCTGAGGGAATGGCCTGAAGTTGTGTCAGGGGAGGTTTAGGTTGGATATTAGAGAAAGGTTCTTCACCCTGAGTGTTGTTGGGCACTGGAACAGGCTCCCCAGCAAAGTGGTCACAGCACCAAGCCTGATAGAGTTCAAGAAGTGTTTGAATGATACTCTCAGGCATATGGGAGTATGACTCTTGGGATGGTCCTGTGAGGACTGAGCTGGACTCGGTGTTCCTTGTGAGTCCCTTCCAACTCAGCATATTCCGTGATTCTGTAAAATTATACATCACAAACATAGTAAGGTCCTACAGCAAATAAGTATTGAGTATATCTAGTGTTTTAGAATAACTTTTATCATTTCACATTAAAAGCCTACTTTTTGATCTAATTGCTTTTGCTTTCATTTTGTACCTATGTGGTTGCTGATCATGTGTCTTTTAGCACTTGTTCATGCCAAGATTGTATTGCACTGCTTTTCTTGACCAAAATGTTTTACCTTTCATCCAGTCACAAAAGTCATTCAGAGACAGCTTCCAGATTCTTTAGATTCCTTGAACTCTCCATGTTCCCCACTAAGACAGAACATGAGCAGCAAAACTATTTCCTTAAAATTTTGTTCTTGCTTTTGTGGGTTGTTGGTATTTTTCTTCTTTAGTATTTATTAAGCTGATCCTTTGGTAGTTCTAAGAATGTTTCATATAGTCTATGACATAAGTGAAAAGCAAATTTTATGGAGTTAACTGACTTAACAGAACCCACGCAACAAAATAAGGGTGACATTTTGGCATAGAGGTAGGAACATTGACATAAATATATTTGGGATAATTGGAATAGAGACAGAACCATGGTACTTCTCAATATTTTGTAAGAAGCTTTGAAGAATCATAGAATGGCCTGCACTGGAAGGCACCTTAAAGATCCTCTCGTGGCAACCGCTCTGCCATAGACNTAGTGTTTTAGAATAACTTTTATCATTTCACATTAAAAGCCTACTTTTTGATCTAATTGCTTTTGCTTTCATTTTGTACCTATGTGGTTGCTGATCATGTGTCTTTTAGCACTTGTTCATGCCAAGATTGTATTGCACTGCTTTTCTTGACCAAAATGTTTTACCTTTCATCCAGTCACAAAAGTCATTCAGAGACAGCTTCCAGATTCTTTAGATTCCTTGAACTCTCCATGTTCCCCACTAAGACAGAACATGAGCAGCAAAACTATTTCCTTAAAATTTTGTTCTTGCTTTTGTGGGTTGTTGGTATTTTTCTTCTTTAGTATTTATTAAGCTGATCCTTTGGTAGTTCTAAGAATGTTTCATATAGTCTATGACATAAGTGAAAAGCAAATTTTATGGAGTTAACTGACTTAACAGAACCCACGCAACAAAATAAGGGTGACATTTTGGCATAGAGGTAGGAACATTGACATAAATATATTTGGGATAATTGGAATAGAGACAGAACCATGGTACTTCTCAATATTTTGTAAGAAGCTTTGAAGAATCATAGAATGGCCTGCACTGGAAGGCACCTTAAAGATCCTCTCGTGGCAACCGCTCTGCCATAGACAGGGACAACTTCCAGTAGACCAGTTTGTTTAGAGTCCCATCCAGTGTGGTTTTGAACATTTCCAGGGATGGGACATCCACAACTTTCTGGACAATGTGTTCCAGTGTCTCATCACCCTCACAGTAAAGAATGACTCCCTAATATCTAATCTAGTCTACCCTCTTTCAGTTTAAAGCCATTCCCCTTGTGCTATTAGTACATGCCCCTGTAACAAGTCTCTCTCCGCCTTTCTTGTAGGTTTCCTTCAGGTACTGGAAGGTGCCCTTTGGACTCACTCCAACAGCTTCCTGCGCTGGGGACCCCAGACCTGGATGCAGCACTCCAGGTGAGGTCCCACCAGAGCAGAGCAGAGGGGCAGAATCACCTCCCTCGACCTGCCGGCCACACTGCTTTTGATGCAGCCCAGGACACAATTTGTTTTCTGGGCTGCAAGTGCACATTGCCAGGTCATGTCCAGCCTCTCATCCACCAGCACCCACAAGTCCTTCTTGGCAGGGCTGCTCTCGATCTGTTCATCCCCCAGCCTGTGTTGATACCAGATGCTGACCCGAGCCAGGTGCAGCACTTTGTACTTGCTCTTGTTAAACCTCATGAGGTTCCTGTGGGCCCAGTTCTTGAGCTTGTCCAGGTCCTCTGGATGGCATTTCATCATTAAAGCATGTCAACTTCACCAGTTTGGTGTCATCTGCAAATTTGCTGAGGGTGCACTCGATCCCTTCGTCTATGTCATTAATGAAGATATTAAATAACACTGGTCCCAAAATGGACCTATGAGCAACACCACTTGTCACTGATGTCCACTGGGACTCTTAGCTGTTGACCGCTATCCTCTGGGTGTGACCATCCAACCAATTCCCTATCCACCTAACAGTCCACCCATCAAATCCCTCTCTGATCAATATAGAGAGCAGAATATTGCGGGGGACCATGTCAAAGGCTTTACAGAAGCCCAGATAAATGACATCTGTAGCCCTTACCTTGTCCCCAGTCACTCCATCACAGAAGGCTACTGAATTGGTCAGGCAGGGCTTGCCTTTGCTGAAGCTCTAATGGCTGTCCCGAATCAGATTCCTGTCCTCCATATGTCTCAGCGTAACTGTCAGGCAGGATCAGATGTGTCCACAGCCTATACAAATGCCTACAGCTTCTGCAACCGCTCCTTAAATATGTCCATGAAGAAACGCTGAGCCTCCAGTCTACTCAGGGCCCTCTGCACCTCATTTTTCCTAATGCCCTGAATCTTTGCACACTTTCTCCTACATACTTACATCCTGTTCATGTCTACCTCACACTGTTTCTTAAGGCTGAATAAGTCCCTTTCTCCACAGAGTTTATTGTTTGCTTTTTTTTTCTTTTTCCAGTATGTTGTCTTTCTTCTTTTTAATGAGGTGATGCTTACTGTATTAGATTTGACTGCTGATCCACATCAATCCTTCAGTTCTTCTATGAAGAACTACTCCTTTTCCTAGTTACTCTGGATTCAGCACTGTCAATAATTACTATGTAATACATGATTCTTACTCAATTTTGTTCTACCTTTTTTACAATTGAGCAAACCACCTTTGCATTTGAGATTTTTTTTTCTGAAGGTATTCATGAATCTTCACAGATTTTATCAGTAACTTTCATGTGGACACTGCTGAGCAATTAAACAGAAGGTGACCAAGGAAGCACTCCCTGCTCAACTACACTTGACACTTTCTTTTGATTTTATAATGGATCACCTAGGACAGCTCAGAAGCACCTATTCAAACCATTTTACACAAACCCATGGAACTTTTATCAAACACAGATTTTCTAGCATTTTTATAGTGTTCTCTCTAGAACTCTTATGTGTCAAAATCTCATAGCACAGTTTCTACCATAGCCACAGAGACAGCAAATACCCTTTCGCAGAAGAAAACTAAATTAGGTAGACACAATTTGTTCTTGACAAACACCTACTCACCACATAGTGACATGCTGAGAGTTTTTATGGTTCCTGAATTTGTGGCACAGAAGTCACTTTCTTCAAACTGCAGTCTTTCTGAAGTTGCGCTGTCTCTAACAGTCAGCCTGGAGTACATCAATAAGAGATTAACACTTGTCAGGGAGTTTCTGCCTCATAAGTTTGGAGGAAAAGGTAGATATGTGTGTGTTACAGCAAATAATTTCTCTATCTTCAGAAGAGAAGCCTGTGAAATTCCTTCCAAGTGTAAGTAGCTCCTGATGCTTCAGCTGGTACAAACTGGAGTTAAAGCCAATCCAGAACTTGGGCACTGCTTTGATTTCCTTCCTTGGTAAGTTCTCTGTAATTTTAACAACAGCTCGTCTTAGCGGACTGGCTTCTCTACCTGACTGTCTTTTCCACAGCTTGTAGGAAATAATCTACAAGGCCCTTGCCTCTGTCAGATTTGGTCAAAATGAGCCTGAAGCTCTGAAGTTACCAGAGAAATGCCACGGTATGATGATGTTCCCCTACTCTCCAGGGGAAACCATTTCAATAAAACTCCAGATAGGAGCAGACTCAGCGACAGGATAATATATCAGCTAACCCATCAGCTTTTTTTTGACTCTTCAACAGCTACAGACATTAACTCTGAGTGAGTAACATTCTTGAATTATAGCTATGCTTTCACAAAACAGCTGTTTCAAGCTTGATTCTACTTGCTTATCAGGACACTTGAATATACTAAAAATTAGTTTTTACATGAAGCGAGAGGAACTATGGTAAAAGGCAAATAGGAAGGGAGAGGCAGGTGCAAGGCAACTATACAGCCACAGTCTTACTCCCTTAAGTTGGGAGAACAGCCTTAGGTAACAAATACTGAAGATTCACACTTTGTTCTCCCAGAGGTACTCACTCTGACCCAGTTCTCTCTATTTGTGGAAATACAGGCCACTCATTTTTAGCCATGTCTTCCTACATGTCCTTCTTGTTTCATAGGCTTGCAGTTTTCCAAGTATTTGCTCTGGTTGCCAAAACCAGCTTGCTAAGCAAAGTAATCTCTATCTCACTAATTAATGGTCCTATATCTAATGCAGTCTCCCTCCTTCTCTGTGAGTCAGAACTGCTGTTATTTATGTAAGGGAGAAGTTATCCTTACTATATTTCAAGGAATTACACCGGCACCTGCATTTCTCTCCACAAATATGATGTATGAAAAAGCAAACTATTTATTCCAAATGCTGTTTAATGCTGCAAAGTATTAGAAGCTTTCCACAAACATTAGTACACAGACTTCAACAGAGACAGGAAAAAAAATCAAGCCAACACCACTGCTCAGATACTATTTATTGAATTTTTAATGACTGTGACTTGGGAAAGTGTTTGCCACCACTGAAAGTTGACCATCCTTGCTTAAAAAAAAATTAAGTTTACCATTAAAGGAATAATGAATATCACATGCCAATATCTACAACATGCTCAACACACCATTGTATCCCACTGAATAAAATACTAACTGAACCTGAAGACTAGGAACCAACTCACTGCCTGCTGGCAGGGGAAGAAAGCATTCAGGGTCTTTAAAACTTTATACTGCAACATGATACACCTACTTGTGCACATGTATATTCATGTCTATGATCCAGTACACACACCTCTCTTGTATGCCATTCACATACTTCATTGGGTACTAATATTATCACGAAGGTGAAATCTGTGAAGATGTGAATCTTGTAAATACCAAACATTAGTTTATTCTTTGAAATAAATTTAGCTATTTTCAGAACATAGAAGTTAATACTAAATCAATATAAGGTGCAGTAGCTACATCTAGAAGTGGTGAGCTGCTGCTACACTGGAATACTCCAACCAGTTCCATGTGAAGCTTTAAATAACACATAGTGATCTTTGTTCACAGAATCTCCTATGAGGAATATGAAGGCTAGAGATTAGTTACTAAAAATATAGATGATTCTTGGCCTGTATGTGCATTCATTTACCTCTTCAATAGCTGAATTCACTACTGAGATTTTTAAATGATGAAATTACTTCTTCGTGAGCAGTCAGGCTCTGCAGAGCAGAACAGCAGTTAACAGTACATTGATTAGAGCCCTTTAAGTCAGAGGTTGCCTTCAAACAAAATATTAAGTAGGAAGGCTCCAGTCATTTTGAATAGTACATTATGTCTGCAGTTATTATATTCCCAAGCAATACTGAAAATAACTTATTTACCGTAATATAATAATTTAGCAAACAATATCAAAAAATCTTACTCAAAGTAGTGCCATATTAGGCATCAGAAATCTTAGCTTGGTTCCAGCCAGCAATCCTATCTGTATAATCATATAACTTCTAATACCTGAGAAGTGTTTGAAACTGAGCATTTCAAAATCAGTGAGAGAGGAAGGAAAAGGACAAAGCAGCTGTGTTTCAAAGAGCAACAAACATTACAGCTTGAATTTTTACAAACAGGTTTCATACAAAAATTGTATCACTTTGTGTCAAAAAAAGATGTTTCCAATCTACTAGCAAGTGGTATAAATATGCGCTGTTCCACAGGAAAGATGTTTGTGCTTTTATGATTGGGCAGTCACGTGACAGTACTCTACTTATCCACTCTGAAGGTCTCAAGAAGACAGTCGTATCTCCCACCAACAATCTGCTTTAAGTGTATCAGCATACACATTAGTTGTTGCTTTCTAAGCATAAATTTGAATACAAAAGTTTTTAAGTTTCTAAAATATTTGAAAGTTAATTCACCCCAAAGGTTTTGCTTGAAGTCACTTTCATAAAGATGATACTGCAGAGAGTACATTTTCGCATTGATAAAAGACAAGTGCAACTTGAGATGAGTCAGCAAAAGCGGAAATCATATTCCTGGTCTAATACTAAAAAAGGAAGTAACACTTATTAATAAAAGTGTATATTCAAGGTTTAACCTTACAGTTCTGATGAAATGCTTTTTTCTCCAAAACTGCAGCTATTAGCAGCTACAATGGCTAATATTTGAAAACCATGCCTGCACTTTGCATTGTTCTTTAAACAGACCTAACATTAATTGCTTACAAGAAACATAGTAATTCCCGAACCTCAATCGCAATAATCTTGAAACTAAATGGACCTAGACATACATTCCTTATCTTTACAAAACAGGCTGAAACAAACAGAAAATCTGAATCTACTATTCTTTCCTAAGAATACAGGACTCAATATCCCATTTAGTTGCTGACTGAAATCTAGGTCCTCAGCTTGGTTGTTAAGCAGTTATCTACTTTCTTCTTAAGTATAATCAGTGGAGCACTGGACTATTTTTTACATCACTTTGCAATGCATTGGTGAGAAATCAACTCTCAAATTAGATGTCCAGTCAGGCACCTACAAGTTTTTAGTTTAATCACACTGTCAATCCATGCTGACCTGAGATCTTACTGATTAGACTTCTGTGTGTGCTTCAGTGCCGAAGTCAAGACTAAATGTGTCTGCAGAGGTAGAAAGCGATTTTTGTGACATTTCTGTAAGAGGGAAATATGCAGCATACAGATGTTCACAAGTCAGTGGCAACACAGCAAAACCTTAAACTCCTATTAAGTTTTAGGGACCTCTGTCAATGACTTCTGCATTTACACTGCCTAACTGCACTTACACAGCTGCCCAGCTGCGAATGCTCGTCTACTGTTATATTTGGGGAAGAACCATGTATACCCTGTGTTCCAGTGTGATGCACAGGCAGACTCCCTGTCTGCCACACCAGGCTGGAAGTAGCAAGGGCTTCGAGCACACTCTTGTGGCTGCGTGCAAGCACACCAAAATCAGAGCTTAGAAGGACATCGGATGGCACAGAGGCATCTTGGACTGACTTCTTTGCTTCTTTCTCAAAGAAGGCCTTAATCCAGCGGTTATAAAAGAAGTAAATCAAGCACCAGAGGTGACCTACTGCAGAAACATCAATCCTTGACCCTGGTGTTTGAAAAGAGTTTTTATCAAGAGAAATGCTACATCAAAATACAGTGCAAAACAGAGCCAACCAGAGAAGCTATTTCTTACTTTAGTGTTCAAGTGCCTCCATGTTCCTGCTTTCTCTCTCTTCTTCAAAGAGGAAAGAACACACTTCCCTCCTCTTCCTATGACACCTGAAGTGCCACCTAACTTAGGAAGAAGAGATAATACAAAACCAGTCATTTACCATTACTTAAATATTGTCCATGCTTAAATGTAAGTTGAAAATCCATCCCCATTCCAAGGCCAACTTCATGTAATCTTCACAGATGATTTCTTGTGTGCACAGAGGAGAGTGACATAGGGAACTCCAATGAATGCCCACTTTTCACTGGGCCAAAACTTTATGACAGGACCCTGTTCAGGTATCTCAGAGGCAGCATCAAAGTAAGCAAAGCAGACACAGCCCAGATATGCCGCAAGGCAAATCAAAATGTGCCTGAGAATAGACATCCACACATTCCCAAACAAACAAACCAAAAAAAAAAAGGAGAAAAGAAAAAAAAAATCAGTGACGACTTCAGTAAAGCAATCAACTGTATCACCATGTTTTAAAATCACTGTCTTTCACCTTCTTTCCCCAAGTGCTCCCATAGGGTTGCAGCCTCTCCTTTTCAAAGAGACAAAGAATACAGAGAATAAGAAAAGCTAAAAAAACACTAGCTTATCCCTGGTCTAAACAGGCTTTTTGGCTTCTCTGCACCTGACAGATCTGTGCCGAAATGCTCCCCCACTTCACCATCATTAATTATTAGTTGTCATTCACCATGGGGATTACCATCATTGTTATTGATGGAAGTTTAAGTTCTTGTAGTCACAGCTTCAGCTGAAAGGCACTTCAGGATTTTTAGTAACCAGTATGGCAAGGAATTCAATTATAATTAATGAATTTAATGTCTGAAGAATTTGATCAGACCAGAAAATCCTAAATCTGCCACCTTGAATAGCATGAGACTTTCTCCGGGCTTATAACTTTACCAGGAATTCTGTCTAGAACTAACCAGAAATAGACACAAGGCAGCACAAAAGGGTAATACAGTGAAGATGTATCAGATTGAAATCAAACCTTGGACTTGATACACAACACTTACCATACACAGTGCAAATAGGGGAAGTTAAATGAGGACCAGATCTCACAAAATGCTTTGTCACTGATCCAGCAGAAAAGTGCTAGCATCCACCAAAGACCTGAAAAGAGACCCAGTTTGTATACACGTAGATTTTCACACCTGAAAACAAAAATGTAAATAAGTTGCTGTAAAACAATGCCAGACACACATCTTTAAAATTACCCCACCATGATCGTCCCTAACAGATGAACTTCACATACAGTAAATCTGGCTCTGATGAAAGGCAGTGGTAAGGTAACAAACCTTATCAGTAGCTGTGTTTTGGGTGTTGTTGTCTTAAAATGCAATGTGCAATCAGTGGACAAAAATCAAACCATTCCTGTATCCAGGGAGGGGTATTCAGGACAACTAATGATTAGTTACACATGCTGTCCATTAACAACCAGCCATTCTGCAAGTGCTCAGATTTGTTCATATATAGTACTATATAAAGACTCTGATTAATGATGGGGCACATTTACAGTCTTCGTTAAGATGCACAGTTGTTCATAACAGCACAACACTAAACCATGTACCTAAAGAGATACATGTATTCATCATTTCAGTATATTTGACAGATAAAACTACACTACTGAGATGGGTACTTGTGCATACTGACAGAGACAAGGGTGTGTGTACTGAGAATATGAAGTGAAACTCTTCCTTGATTCCACAATGAACAAAGTTGAGTTAGATTAGGTTGCAGCATGAGGTATGTTGCAAGAAGACAGAAGACTGACCTAGCGTAATGGCCTAGAGGAAAAAAACCAATGCATGACAGAAATGTCTGAACTGCCAAACAAGTTTATACTAGATGTTCTTCAATGTGGAAGAAGCGTTAAAAGCACTGAAGCCAGATCCAGTGTATCATCACATGGTGGCTTAAGGACCTCAGAAGGAAATGTTGCATTCAGGAGAAATGTACTCACCTCTTCAACTCAGCAATGAGCAAAGCTGTGCAGGGAACACCCAGAGTCATTAGAGAAATGTTGTTGATGGCAGGCTTAATGAAGGCAAGGCAAGTGGTAACTCCAGACAGAACACCCACAGCAGCTTTAAAACGGCTCCTGAATAGGGTTTTTATGAGGCAGAAAGACTGCTCTTAATTCAAAGCTTTTAACTGCTAAAACCAGATATCTTATTTTAATAATGTAACAAAATTTAGGTTGCTCTAAGTGTGTTTAGGAGATGAAATGACAATACACATAAAGGGGATGTGGTTCTTGCACAGACTAGCATGTGATTGCAGCATTAATCATATACACAAACCCCTGCTGGACTGTGGTCTTCTGAACCAATCTCACGTATGTATACACACATGTGCACACACACACTCATTACTGGCTTCAAAAGGAAGACCACAGTCCAATCTTCCTCCTCCTACAGCAAGTTAGGAACAAATCCATTTCTGCACACAGCACCATTCTTCCTCAAAAGAGTTGTGTCATCATTCTTCAAGCTCTTAACATGGATTTTTAGGATATTTTTTTACTGTTAATGCCCCATCTTCTGCAGTCATGTTACAGTCTGCTTTCCTTTATCCCTTTTAAGCCTTAAAAGATACTGAAAACCGTATGGCAAGTAAGAACATTTCCTTTAATCAAATTCAACAGCAGGTGAAAGACTCCCACACTTTTATCTAAGACCAGGATAAGGTATATTCTTAGCATAAATGAAATCACAACTGGGGCCTGTGTAGGTAGCCTGACAACTTTGAAATTAAATGTATGTTAACTGTTGTTTAAACTTCAAGTTTGAACTTTAAACAACCCATTTCTAGTGTGTGGCTTGTCTATGGCAGACAGAGGATCATAATGCTGCCCTTCAAGTAGTAACCCACAGCTTTATAAAACAGTTGCCATCCAAGGATGGTTCCTCTATGTCTGAAGTAGGGTCTCAACATACTATTGCAGTACCAGTCCATGGACACAAGTGTTATCACCTTCACTAGCTCATTCCATTTGCCTTTTGCTTTAAAGCTTTTTCTCCTGGAAGGCAACAAAGTACTTAAGCAGAAAGTTCTGACCTGACATGACTGTCTTAATGAATAAAGACATCATAAATTGGTCACAATAGATAATAAAATAGATAAAATAGATAGATAAAATCCAAAGTGTGATGAGGATAAAGAAAGTGAAGACCACAGCAGTGAGCATAGGACAGACATTATAACAGAGGATTAGCTAGTCAATTCAAAAAACCCACAGTATTAACCAAACCTGTTCTAGGTTAGGGTTTGTTGTATGTCTCTCTTCTGTATCCTTCAGAAAAGAATCAAAACCTTAACCAGTAACTGTCTTGACAAATTCTCTGGAAGAGAGATGTTCTGAGATGTGAAAGGATAGGGGATATCCTTCACCTCATCTCAGTTTTTAGGGATCAGTTATAACCTGGGAGATTTAGTATGTACAGTTTTAACATGAAGTTCAAAAGTACTTCACTCCAAAAGTGTTGTTATTCCCTTTAAAAAGAATATAGTTTAATATCTTAGTCCACACTATGAACCTACCAAGGGTAAGGTACTGAAAAAAGTTATTAAAAAGTTATTCCTGGCTCAAAACAACCCTGTGAGTGTGACAAGGGGGCAGATTGGGTTCTGCCAAGATAAGATTGTCCTCTGACCACTCCATAACCCTGTCTCCTTGAGAGCCACTGTCAGTCCCTAGCACACCAGGAGCGCCGACACATACCCCTGCCCATCCCTGGAGCCTTTAGTCTAGCACAGAATGGCTATTAGCCATTGGCAGACCTGTAACTCCACACCATACCCCCCAGAATCCCTAACCCAGCCCTTTATGGCTGGCACACCAGAAGCCCCACCTGTGGGGGGTGGCCACAGGAGTCCAGACCAATAAAATCAGCACACAGTTACGGCACTGGACTCGTGGTAGCGGGATCTACACCTGGATCTAGGGTGGTAGCTTGAACTCTCTCTCTTTCTCTCTCTCTTCTTCCTCTTCTACTAATTTCCTTTTCTTNTTGTATGTCTCTCTTCTGTATCCTTCAGAAAAGAATCAAAACCTTAACCAGTAACTGTCTTGACAAATTCTCTGGAAGAGAGATGTTCTGAGATGTGAAAGGATAGGGGATATCCTTCACCTCATCTCAGTTTTTAGGGATCAGTTATAACCTGGGAGATTTAGTATGTACAGTTTTAACATGAAGTTCAAAAGTACTTCACTCCAAAAGTGTTGTTATTCCCTTTAAAAAGAATATAGTTTAATATCTTAGTCCACACTATGAACCTACCAAGGGTAAGGTACTGAAAAAAGTTATTAAAAAGTTATTCCTGGCTCAAAACAACCCTGTGAGTGTGACAAGGGGGCAGATTGGGTTCTGCCAAGATAAGATTGTCCTCTGACCACTCCATAACCCTGTCTCCTTGAGAGCCACTGTCAGTCCCTAGCACACCAGGAGCGCCGACACATACCCCTGCCCATCCCTGGAGCCTTTAGTCTAGCACAGAATGGCTATTAGCCATTGGCAGACCTGTAACTCCACACCATACCCCCCAGAATCCCTAACCCAGCCCTTTATGGCTGGCACACCAGAAGCCCCACCTGTGGGGGGTGGCCACAGGAGTCCAGACCAATAAAATCAGCACACAGTTACGGCACTGGACTCGTGGTAGCGGGATCTACACCTGGATCTAGGGTGGTAGCTTGAACTCTCTCTCTTTCTCTCTCTCTTCTTCCTCTTCTACTAATTTCCTTTTCTTGATATTTGGGTAATTTAAACCTGGATTGGGTTGGAATTTGCTAAGTCAATGCTTTGTGAAATATTCTATTTTGATCAAATGCTTCTTTTAAACTTTTGGCAAGTTCCCTTATTTTCCAAAGTTTGCCAGCAGAAGTGTGTTATCTGAGAAGCATCATTCTGTGCACGGCCATTCTGTGCACGGCCTCAAGTTATAAAAGAACTGAAGGCCCCTTTTAAAAAATTTGTAAGGGAGGTTTTGAAACCCTTGTATTTTTTTAATGTAAAAGCCCTTTGATGAGCTGAGCCTAGGATGTTACACTTAGCAGAATAAGACAGTGATACATGAAATATAATGGTTTCTCCCTCTAGGCTTCTGAGGGGTAATTTACAGAGTTTACATAAATTACACATAAATTCAAGACTCTGAATTATTCTTCAGTTGAACTGAATGTCTCAGAGTCACACCATAAACGAAGACACCAGTAAAACCTGTTTTCTTCTTAAGCTGATGGTATTCTATAATAGCATTGCAATATGCAGAAGTACTAAACGACAAAACCATTAAACCACACAGAATCTTAGAGTTGCTGAGTTGGAAGGGACCCGTCAGGTTCATAAAAATCCAACTCCTGGCACCGCACAGGACACCCCAAGAATCACACCATGTGCTTAAGAGCATTGTCCAAACCCCTCTAGAACTGTTGACAGGATTGGTGCTGTGATCACTTCCCTGGGGAGACTGTTCCAGTGCCCAACCACCCTCTGGGTGAAAAACTTTACCCTGATACCCAAACTAAACCTCCCCCAACTTAACTTCAGGCCATTGCCTGAAGTCCTGTTACTGGTCACGAGAGTGAAGAGATTGGCACCTGTCCCTTTGCTTCCCCTCATGATGATTTTTAAGACTGCAGTGAGGTCTCCCCTCAGTCTCNCAAGTTGTTAATGAAGATGTTGAAGAGAACTGGGCCATACATATAGGCTGTACACAGTAATTAAAGGTACACTCTTCCCAGTGCAAGCTATTTTGAGGAATGGTTAATCTAGGCACCAAACTTCTCTCCATACACCCCTCACCAGCAACTTCTAGTCAGGCATATGTCAAGGGGAGAAAAAAACAAACAAGAAATCACAAATAGTAGCAGTGTAAGAGGGCAACAGGCAGTAGTCTTGGCAATCTTCAGAGAGAACAACACTGGTGCTGCAATTCAAACCTCCACTACCTCAACTTCCTTACTGCATAAAAGAAAAATAGGCAAAAAGTTTATAGCGCAATTTTTTTAATGGAGGGCAAATCACAATCAAATTCTTTAAACTGGTTATGATGTGCTTTTTTTTTAAACCTGCAAGAAAAGAAAAAAATCTTTTCAAAAAAACAATAGGCTTTTAAAGAAACACTTAGCCTTTGAATACTGAAACACCATCCTTAACCACTGCCTTAAATATTCAGGTGAACATTCAGCTGACTTCCATAGGTTCACATTTATGTACACTTCACCATATACAAAAGGAAGAGTGAGGTGGCTTCTCTTACGTTAGCTGTAACTTATATAAGTTACTCATTACACAGATCTCCCTAGAATCATCAAGAACAGATACTTCCGTAGGCAAGTCAACTCATTCCAACACCTGAAGTTATAGGGCGCAAACCCCACCACCAGCAACTGCAGACTCAGGAATTCTGAACAAAATGGACTAAGATACAAACAATCAGAACAGAATGGAGTGAGAAAAGACAGCAGCAACAGTGGTAAGGCTGGATGATAACTCGGTGCCATTATATGCAGGTTTAGGTAATAGCACAAGAAGTTTCAAGAAACATGAAAGTGTACATATATGATTGTATGATTACCTGTCATTTCGAAAAACTCTGGGCAGGTATCTCCTGGGGAACCACATGGCAAGAGCACACATCAGGACCCAGAGAATAGCCAGCTCATCCAGCATCTGGCCCAGGAAACTGAGTGTGGCATGAAAATAAACAGATCCAATTCCTGGAAGAATGAATCAAAAGACGGTATGAACAGTTGCAGTACCAATATAACAAAACACACTGCTCATGCTCAGAACTTCATAGAAAATAGTGGATACCATTTGGTCTAGAAAACATTATAAAAAAAAGAAAACAGAAAACAAACATCAACTTTCCTAAGAGGCAATCCAGGTCATCGGCCCCTCATTAATTACAAAGCAAACACCTTACAAAAGTAGCAACTAAAAATATCAGATCCCACTAGAAAATCAGATGTATATAAAAAGACATAATGTGGAAAAGTACCATGCAAAATCAATTAATAAATAAAAGCCAAATGCTGCTTCTGAATTTTATCAATAGCACAAGAACGAGTAAGATGAAGAGAAAAAGCAGCATCTGATGACTACTCATTGTATGTGTTTACAGGTGGAATATGTCACACTGCCCCAGAGGGCTCCGAATATCCCTTTAAAGTGCCTCCAGGAAGGAACATACTTCAGAATCTCATATCCACAAAACAGCTAAGCCTTTGGACCATCTCAGCACAATGCAAAACCTATTACCCTCTTCAGCTGAACTGGTACTTTCAGCTCTTATTTAAACAACAACACAGGAAGGAGGGTCAGCACTCCTGTAGAATGAGCCCAAACATAAAAAAGTAAGTATGCAAAAGAAAGATAGGAAGGGAGCAGAACTATGGCCAAAGCTGCCACCAACTTCAAATTGCAAAAAAAATTTTCATTTCAGAAACTGTGACTGTTTTGACTTTAAGCAAGTACAGGCAAACTCTTCTGGACATGTCAAGATTGCTTTGTTTTGCAAAACAATTAAGTTCAAGGAGTAAGAACTGATTTCTCTCAGTTCACACCTGAGCTGGCAAACAGACACTAACCAACTTACCAACCACAACTAGCAGAGTCCATATTAAATATATTCCACTGTTGAAGCAGATTGCGTATTGACGGAACAAGCACATACATATGGGTGGTAAAATGAAAAACAAGATGTTGCTTATCTAGAAAAAAGAAGAAAAAACACACTCTCACAAAGGCAGAAAATAAACAAACCTTAAATATCCATAGGGTTTCTAAGATATCTACAATAACCTTTTGTCATCCAGTGATGCCCTAGGTCAACAAATTATGGTCCTCTGTTTTTGCCAATCCTTAGCAGTATTTGCAAAAGCATCAACTAGTTTTTATCACTAATAACAGCATAAAAACTTAAAGTAACACAAAATGTGGCTACTCATCTTTAAATTACATTTCAAGTCAATTCCCAGAGGAATTTTATTGAGAATCTACAAATATTCAAGACTGCAACAATTCAAGAAGCATATAAGAGCAAGCAGCTAGGGAACACGATGTACTGACCAGTAACTCGTCCTCTCAGCGGCTGTCAAGCCTAGCATGGAAAAAACACTAGAAGTACTGGCACTAGACAGAGCTAATCAAGCTGGAAGTCAATTTGCTGAGCAATAGCTGTTTTCTGGAAGGTCTGAAATAAAGCTAAGCTAAAAGAGTTAGAAACTTTTTTGTGCAGGGTAAAGAGAGCCTGGAGCTTTAGATCCTTTTACATGTCATTTTATCCCCTTGGTTCTCCATTACAGAAACAATTGATAATGATTGAAAACTAGTGATAGGAAAGTGAAAAAGCTGATAATTCAGACCACTCCCAGGGGTTTTTTTGTAATTTAATATGTAAGATTTGAACGAAGACATGTTTCATGTTTTCACTTGCCTACCAACAGCCTAAAGCATGATTCTCTAGGTAAAGACTGAAAACACTTCACTGGCAATTAGCAAGAGCTGTCATTGCAGTAGTGATCACTTGGTTGTCTCCAGAAGGAGCTGCCAGTGATGAGGGCCAGGCACGGAACTATAACTGAGCAGTTATTGAAAAGACATTACTGCTGCTTCACAACGGGTCAGTGGACAGGATGAGTACCCCAGCCTCAGCTTTCTCATGTTTGCCTAATTAGCCAAGAACTGCAACATTCCCAGAAGGTTGATGTAGAAAGTAACTGAGTCAACAGCACTCCTTTGGGAAAGCTCATCTCTTCACAGAGACTTACAAACTTTTACTGACATTAAGGAAAATCTAGTGGAGAAATAATTCAAGAACGGCACATGAATTTGTTCATTCAGCTACTTTTGTCCACTACTCAACACAATCTGAGAACAGATTTTAAGAGGCAGAACAATTTCTTTCATCCATGTAAAGCAACCTGAACTTTCAAAGAAAAAGGCTCACTTGAACATCTTCCATTCACAAAGGAAAACACTTATCTCCATGCAGCAGAGACTGTCAGCAATGCTGAGAACACAGTCATGGACCAGGATCCCAGTCTGTGATGTGCTGATACAAGCACAGAGCAGGAAGATTCCCCTTGCCCCAAAGCAGGCAGGAAGCCTGCACAGTGACAGCAGGGATGACAGAATATGAAAAATTCCTCTAGGGGCCTGGGAGTACTCTATGCATTTTAGGCTTTTAGACACTGTTAGGCCAAAGAGAGGTGTCAAAAACACATGGTTATAAACAAAGCAGGTTGGAAGAAGACTGTTCCAACTCTACAGCAGAAACGGACCAATGAAGAAAATCAGAACAGGCAATCACATTTTATCAAAATTTGGCTAGAAAGTCCTTATTCTGTTTAGGAACAAGATAGCAAAGGAAACACTGTGTCTGCTTACCACAGCTGCAGCAATGCAGATTTATACCAGTGATTAGCCAACAAGGGAGCTGTTTTGTTCTGTAGTAGCACTCCTCTGGCACTGAACTACCATTCATGCTAAGGTCCTGCCTGCAAATGCAAGAAAACCATTCCAGACTGGAGCCTGAGCATGACTTGTACTCTTTGAAGTGGCCAATCATGAAGATTGGTTTCAATACTACAGTATGATTTTAGAAAGTATGTTTTCACAATGTGCATGTGCAATTTTTTACTTAATACACAATTGGCCTGCATGATTTGGTAATGCAGAATTCAAATGCTCATACTGTTAAGTGTAAGAATTGACATCAGTAGTACACAAAATTTCCTTCTGGGATCTGCAACAGGCAATGACTAAAAGTTACAGTTCTAGAAAATAGGCAAAGTAGCCTATTAGCAACAGTCCAACCTTTGGCCTTACAGAATTCTGGATCTTTAGCTTTAATTTCCAACTAATTTATTATCTGATAGGAATACAGGACATAGACTATAGGACAGAGAGAATGCCAGAGGCTTGCTCAGATCATGATCACAAAACTTGACTCACATCTGGCCACTGTCCTGACAAAGTATGTTTCCTGCAGTCCTAACAAAGCTCATATATTCTTCACTATCAGGTATGTTTCCTAGTCAGCAACTGCAGCATTCAACAACCACAGGAAAACTTACTGCACTGCCTCTTCGTGAGCAGAAAGCTGAAGTGGGCTAAAGTAGCTCTCCGTGAGATCAGAGAGTTTTGTATCTTCTATATGGCAGTGCATGCGTATGCCGCTCACGCACTAAAAATCTTCAGTGGTAAAAAAGACGATACAGAGAGAGTACAACCATTGTCTTACACTCCTAAGATTACCTCATAGCTTTTTAAAACTTTTATCTCCATGCCACTAAGGAACAAAAGAAGAGGAATAAAACTCTGGCAATTCCCTTCTTAAAAGAAAATTTGGCAAGAAATTACATGCACAACTGAATGCAACATATTGACCTGCTAAGTACTGACTTTGCTAGCAACAGGGGAAAAAAACGCTGTTTTCAGGTGGGTTTTTTTGGTAAATATCTCCTCACACAGTAAACTATTTTGGTCATGTGGAGGCATTTGTTTATGTTCTGGAGTAGGGTTACACTGCATCAGAACACATTACTTTATTCATCTAGAAATGAAAAAAAAAGAAAAACAAAAAGTTAAGTTTTCCTATAACTATTCTTTCAACTTGAGCCACAGAGTGTTTTTTGGCCTCTTTACTGAAAAAGTCTAGGACCTGAATCACTTTAGCTAGACAAAATCCAGTAAGTCTAGCTTAGGTATGTTTTAAAAAAAATAAGTCTGATCAGTTTGTTCAAAACCTTTCAACAGATATTCTCCTACTGATTTAAACCTGTTGAGCGCTTTGGTTTGAGTCCCACCAGAATAAATAAAATATTTTAAAAATACACTTCAGATTAGCTGCTCCAGTTTTGTGCTTACATGAATATTGCGTGAGACCTCAACCACAACTCTGACCTCAGCCATGACAGTTTAGAATGTGGATTAGCAAGGTTTTAATCTAAAGCTTAATGACCCAGATACCACATTCAGGTTTGCTGCAGAGCGCTTCCTGAAACTTCAAGAGGTTTTGAATCAGAACTAACCCATCCTAGAAGGTATAAAATTTATATGTCATGTAAGGTACATGTTGGAGTAGTGCCAAAATTTACCAACTTCTTGTGACCATCTGTTTTTATGGGGACACAGCTCCACAACCCCATCAATCTGCTGCAAATCACTGTTCTAATTTTCAGAAGTTTTTAATACAGAAATCAAATGCTTACAGTGACTTAGTACTACTAAAGAGGCTAAACACAGCCACTCTCAGCACGGCCTCTTTTTTCCCTCCACTTTTGGTGTACAGCTGCCACAACACACCAGGCTTCAGGGCAACCTTTTTTCTGCACCTGTCCACCTGTCTGGAACCTCGGCTACTCATCTGGACACAACTTCTAACATTTTGCAAGCTTCTAGACCACTGCTAATCAGCTCAGTAGAATGCTGTGGTTTAATCCCTCATAGCCACCAAGTACTGCCCAGCTGCTCACTCACGCCTTCCACAGCAGGCTGGGGGAGAGAACTGCAGGGGTAAATATGAGAAAAGTCACGGGTTGAGATAAAGACAGTTTAATAGGTAAAGCAAAAACTGTGCACACAAGCAAAATAACACAAGGAATTCAGTCAGCACTTCCCATGGGCAGGCAGATGTTCAGCCATTGCCAAGAGAGCAGGGCCCCGTCGTGTAACAGTGACTTGAGGAGACAACTGCCATTGCTCCAAACCACTTCCTGCTTCTTCCCCCAGTTCCACATGCTGATCACAATGCCATATTGGCTGGGATATGCCTTGAGTCAGTTGGAATCAGCTGTCCTGGCTGTGTCCTCTCCCAGTTTCTTGTGCACACCAGGCTACTCACTGGTGGGGTGTGGGGGAGGTGAGGAGCAGAAAAGGCCCTGACCTGAAGAAGCACTGCTCAGCAGTAATGAAAACATCTCTGAATTATCAACACAGTTTCCAGCACGAAATGTCACCCACAGAAGTGACTGGGAAGAAAATTAACTCTGCCCTAGACTGAACCAGCACATACAGTCAGATGGATCCCCATTCCCCTGCATAGCTGGCTCCAAAACACGTTTGCTGTCTTCAAATAACTTGTTTATCCTGACCTTTTCCTGCCTTTGTTTTTGGTTCTTGCACAGTGACATCAGGTAGACAAAAAAAGCTGAGTTTCCCTCACACCCCCTCAAAACTCTCCCACTGCACGGACCAGCCACCACCCATATGACTTTGGTAGCAAAATACAAAAAAACCCAACAGGTTAGCAATGTACACCATGCACCATGGAATTACCTGCTCTGTATGTGCAGCACCTCCCATATTACAAACTACAGTGAGTGCAGCCAGACACCTACCTCTTTCTTCCACTAGACATTGGTGAAAAAGCACAGCTTGAAAGGGAAATACAGTTCAGAAAAGGACAGGAAAAAATTGTCCATTTTAAAGTACACAAGAGACGGAGCAGAAGCTCCACCTTCTCATTTGTGCACACACCACCTCCTGTAGAACACAAGAAAGACTGGGCATTTGCAGGTTTGCTCCTGGACATGGGCTTTTCATGGAAAGGCAAACTACTTGAAAGCCTGATGGATTATCTTATTGTGGTGCATCTATTTCTAGGATCCAATTCTTTACATCAACAGGTTGTCAGGAGCATCGCTCCCTCTCCAAGATGCGTGGCACAGGGTGGTCTGCCTCCGTTGCTGGGGCTGTGCTTTCCTTACGTTCTCTCCAGCAGCTGAAAGGTATTGGGAAGGTGCAAGAGTACCCAGGGATAAACTGTAGCTGTTTAGAAAGAAGCAACAATTACATTATTCCTCTTCCCCCTCCTTCCTCTCTTCACCTACTTTCTTAAACAGACATCTCTTCTTCTCCCAAAAATACACTCTTGACTTCTTCCTGCAACCTTAAGGCAAATCGTTCCTGACAGCTTTGCCTTCTTGGAGCCACACGTACACCTGGGTGAAATCCAGTTTCGCCTCCGAACACCAAGATGTTTTTGTCTTGACTCGTCACTGCCTTGCACGCAGTGAAGTGGCTGCCACCTGTCCGAGCACACTGGGCAATCCAGCACCGAAAATTCTGTGCTTGGCCACCCCAAGGCTCGCCGAAGACGAGGAGGGGGCCTGCTGCACACTGCTTGCTCGTAAGAGCACGGCGAGTACGGCTAGTAAACCTCCCATTTTATACCTGCAACACCAAACCTCTCCTTTTCCCCTAATTTTAGGCATGACAGGGGCTGGAGAAGGAAAAGAAGGCGGCAGCCATGGAAGGACACGCTACAGTCGCGCACGAGACGGAGGCGGCAGGCAGGACGAGCCCCAGCGGGACCC
>VWZF01001458.1:75383-132372 GCA_013396755.1 Sclerurus mexicanus | reverse complement strand
GCCCCTCCCCTGCAGCGACTTGCTGCTCTAACGCAGCGCGCGCGGCCGGGGCCTTGCAGGAAGAGGAGAGCAGAGCTTTCTGCTGCCCTCACCTTATCCTGCTCCTCGCAGTCCGTGGCTGAAGTCCGGCTGCCATAAAGTCAGTTTCCTGTACGACTGGACGAGTCGTACAGCCCAGAGTGGCCGAACACCGACCTCCCTGGCTCGGCTCCCCGGGTGTGGTGGTGACAGGCTATGGCTGGAGAGCATTTGTGTGAGCAGGTGGGGAGTTTCAGCTTTAAAATGCCGAGATCAAACCAGCAGGTAAATGCTGTTTTATTGTTAATATGTCTCCTCAGAAGTTTCAACCGTATCTGTTTTTTAATTTTTTCTTCCCTTTGCTAGCTCAACATCTCTTTCCCAGCCACCGGCTGCCAAAAACTCATTGAAGTGGATGATGAGCGCAAGCTGAGAACATTCTACGAGAAACGGATGGCCACGGAGGTCCTGGCTGATTCCCTTGGTGAGGAGTGGAAGGTCAGTAATGCAGAAGAGCATGTCAGAGTTGTATTTAAGAATATTACATTACAAAATTTCTCCAGTGTGTAGTTCTAAAGATGCAACAGTACATTTGCAGTTATCTTGAAAGTTTCTCTTGCGATGTATGTACTGAGCCAACTGATGAGGCTAGCCTGTTGGTACTGTGATTTCTCAAAGTGGATTTTTTTGTTTGTTTGGGGTTTTTTTGTTTGTTTGCTTTTGTGGGGTTTTTTAAAGCTTTCTGTTTAGAGTTTCTTGCTGTGCTTTGCAGTAGTTTTTTGTTCTTCATATGAGTGTTGCCATGGTATGTGGGACAAATTAAATCTGCAGTGTGAAACTGCTGATCCCTCCTTTACTGAAGAAGTCGAAAATTGACTTTATTGTGTTTAAACTGCTGCTACTGCTTGGGAAAAAGCATGGTGGGCCTGGTGGACTTGGAATTCATTGTTGATACAGACAGTGCAGCTGGATTTAAGGAATTTATCTTTTTTGCTGCCACCTTTGAAAAGAAGGTGATTAAAAGCTGTAATTTGTATTTTTTTTAACCTGTGTTTCTTTACTCCAGACATTCCTGTGTTCTGTGCAGTTTTCCAGTTTGTGATGGTAGCACGATTTAGTTGGGTTTGTGATTAAAGAAAAGCTAGATTTTGTGTATTGGAACAGAAGTGTTTCTTGTATCTTTCAAGTAAAATTCTCAAACCATTGCAGGGGTGTTTGTTAGGGAAGTTGTTTGCAGTGCCAGTAATAGCGACTTTTGCTGAATCAGGGACACAGTGCTCTGTTGTTTTGAGCAGTGTGTTGTGATATCTACTACTTGCTGAGGTAATAGAGACATGGCAGCTAAGAAGTGTGCTTGTGTGTTTTCACAGGGGTATGTTGTCCGGATCAGTGGTGGCAATGACAAGCAAGGCTTCCCCATGAAGCAAGGTGTCCTGACTCATGGACGGGTCCGCCTTCTGCTCAGCAAGGGCCATTCCTGCTACCGCCCCAGAAGGACCGGAGAGAGAAAGCGCAAATCTGTTCGTGGTTGCATCGTTGATGCCAACTTAAGTGTCCTGAACTTGGTTATAGTTAAAAAGGGTAAGAGTCTGGATGAAATAAACAGTAGGTAGAAATAGGCACCTGGAATGAGCTTGCGTGCTAGTGGCTCCTAAATTGTATGGAATGCAAATGCAGTCACAGCTTTAGAGTGTGCCTGTGTCTTGAGTTTCCCTCTGGGCATTTCCTTCTTGTAATGCTAAAGCTGGTCACTGAAAGACTTTTTATTGCTGCCAGCAGTCTGATGATGTTAAACCAGCCAAGATTATGTAGCATTATCTTGCATTTTTATGTATTTTAAACTAAGAATTTTGCTACTGAAGCTGGTGCTCAGTAGATGTCATAGTAAGTTACATGTTTAAACTTACGTTCTCAAAGGTGAAAAGGATATTCCTGGGCTGACAGACACAACTGTGCCCCGTCGTCTTGGTCCCAAGAGGGCCAGCAGAATCCGCAAGCTGTTCAACCTGTCTAAGGAGGATGACGTTCGCCAGTATGTTGTGAGGAAGCCTCTGAACAAGGAGGGTAAGAACTCCGGTTTTTCAGCTTTTTGATTTCTCGAAATTGTTGGCAAAGAGGCGTCCAACCTACTGCAGTGCATGAAGCACAATAAATAGTAGATCTGAGAGTTGACACTATGTATTTAAGCTTTGTCAGCTGTAACTTGTGGAAAAGAAGTAGAGTTTCTTGGTTGCCACATGTCTTTTCACTCATCTCTACCCTTTCTCCTTACTTTTTCACACTTTGTTTTTAAGGATTTGATAGAATTTACTAGTGGTTCTAAGAGTTACTCAAAAGTAGTTGTTAGTAAAATAAAGTGAAATACAAGGTGGGGTGTTGTTGGAACATTTTCGTGAGTTGGGAGGAAAACAGTATATAGAGTAGATGCTGAGATTTTTCCCCACTGCTTATTGCAGTCTCTGAAATAAGCTTTTATTGGAAGGGTGCTGCTTTGCTTACTACCTGTCCCTTGTTGTGTAAGATTTTAATTTTGGGTTCTCTTGCATTTGATCAGGCAAAGAAAGGGTGAGGATTTTTAGCAGAAAGGACAGGATGAAACCTGGGGCACTGTGAAAGTTTGTTGGGGATAAGATCACATCATAGGAACTACTTTGTCCATTTAAGGATGTGATCCTAATGGATATCAGACTGTTGCTTGTGACTGCTAGTCAGGATTGAGTAGTGAAATTTTACAGATTTCTGTAGTGATGTGGGTATTTTTGCTCATTGTGGACTATGTAGATCTGTTTTTTTTGGGATAAACTATGTGAAATCTGTGTGAAATCGTAAATATCTTTTTTAACACTGAAAACAATGGTGTGCTCTGAAAGCTAGATAATGAATACCCTTTTAAATAAGTGTAGGGAGAGTTACTACAGACAAGCCTGCTGAGAAGGTAGGAATTTACACTTCATTGCTGATAATAAATCGTGAAATTAAGACTGTATATTGTTAATGCTGCATCTTACACTCATTTATTTTTCCTGAAAAACCTGTCAAGATACTGAACTCTGTGTAAGTTGCTGTAATACATTGTACACTGAATAATGTTACCATAATAGTAAATTGAACTTCGTCTAGTTTGCTAGCCTCTTTGGACAATAATCTGCCACTTCTGCTGATTCTTAACTGTTTTTTCAGGCAAGAAGCCCAGAACCAAGGCTCCTAAGATCCAGCGGCTGGTGACTCCTCGAGTGCTGCAGCACAAGCGCAGACGCATTGCTCTGAAGAAGCAACGCACTCAGAAGAACAAGGAGGAAGCAGCAGAATATGCAAAGCTCTTGGCCAAGAGAATGAAGGTGCATTTGCCATTTTTAATTCAGCTATATGGAATATAGCTCATACCCCAGAATCAAGGGATTTTGTAAACTTGACTTGTATGCTTACTGCTGCTCTGTACCTAGTTTATTTTGAATATGAGTGTCTAAACTGGAGTACAGACACAGCTGGTTTCTTGGGGTTGAGTGTTTCTATCCCTTTCTGCCAGTCCTAGAGCAGTTGAACTTAACCAGGGCCATTAGTTCAATTGAGAGTTTATTGTGAAGGAAACAACGGAATAATTACAGCCTGTGAAGATAACTTTTTTCACTAGCAATTTTAGTTCAGTGCATCCTAGTTTAACTCACAGTTGATCTCAATGGAAGATAACTTGGCAAGAAGGTACTTGTTTGGATGAGTTTGTTCTTACTCCTAAAACTGCAGTGACTGCTGAAGCAGTACTGTTGGAGTATTTGGCACAGTAGTTTGTGAGTTCCAGAGCTTCCATATGAGAAGGAGAATAGGTAACACCTCTAAGTATGTTGTGAACTCTGCATTAGTTTCTTTACTCTGATTTGGGATACATACTATCTAAAGACATGGGTCTGTACTGGTTTGGATACTTGTAGGATTCTTCTGATCTGTTAAGGAAGACCATTTTGCTTTATTGACTTAAAAAATCCATTCCTTCAAGTTTCATTTTCCTTAGTTTGTTCCTTTGTAGATATTTTAAAGCATTTCATTATGTGTAACATCTCCGTATTCACTTCATGCCTTTCAGGAAGCCAAGGAGAAAAGGCAGGAGCAGATTGCAAAGAGACGCCGGCTTTCTTCATTGAGAGCTTCTACATCTAAGTCTGAATCAAGTCAGAAGTAAATATGTACATGATACTAAAAATAAACCCTTTTTGTGGTTAACTTTCAGTTTGAGACTTTTTAGTGCATGTTGTTACTGGCCATCTCTTAAGTGGTAGTTCAGACTAACTGCCTTACACAAATCAAACTGAAACCACAAACCTTGGTCTTGATTCAGTTCTCTTAGAGAACCTGTATATGTATCCTGTATATATGCCTTTAGTGGGAAGTTCAACTTTGTAATCAACTTGTGCATGCATGTGGAGGTCACTCACTGTAAGCAGGATTTACCTGCAGTGTCAAAATCCTATGTGATGGTTTAGCAGTGCTGTGGACAGAATTCAACTCAGTACTGTTCAGTGGTTGGTTTGTGGGTGTTTTGGTGGTGGTTTTTTAATCCAAACTATGGGATAGTATTTACATGTGAGAAAATCGTGTTGCTTACATTTGATACTAAGATTGGTAAAACTTAAGCCTCCAGCTGACTCTTGGCAGAGGGAAGTTTCAGTTCTGAGACTGACTGGAACAGAGTCCCCACAGAAGTGGTCATGGCCCAGAGCCTGCCAGAGTTCAAGGAGTGCCTGGACAACGCTCGTAGTCAAATGGTTTAGTGGTGGAGAGTCCCACAAGGAGCAGGAAATTGCTCTTGATCCTTACGGGTCCCTGCCAACTTGAGATAGTCTAAGATTCTGTAGGTATTGCATCATTTCTAGTCTTGACATTAATACTGGGCATGAGTAAGCCAGCAGTGAAAAGGTGTATCTTGGAAATTTCACTGAAGTATTAAAAACTTTACAGTAGCTTTAATGTATTCAGACATGTAATGGGAATTTGGCTCCAACTTAAAAATACATGTTAAGTCAGCCCAGACTTGGACATAGGACCCAGATATGTCACCAGCACTGAGGGGAAGGATCACCATCCACTGGCAGTGCTTAGCCTAGGTCACCCCAGCACACTGTTGACTTGCTGTGAGGTCAGGTTGGTGTCTATCAGGAATGTGAGGCCTTGCCTTGCTCAGCTGCTTTCCAGCCAGTCTGCTCTGGTACATGAGGTTATTCCTACACAGAGACAGGACCTTTGTGATTACTTGTGGACCCCATCAGTTCTCCAGCTTGCTAAGTTAGTGAAATTTTTTACTCCTCTCTAGACAGTAGCAGTTTGTACAGAGACGGGGAGAACTACCACTAACGAGTGCTCTGATGGTAGCTCTGAACACATGAAGGATCAGAGCTTCCTTAAGCCAGCACCTTCTGCTCTTGCCTTCCACCACCACAATCCCTTGAACTGCCCACCTGATTCTGGCACAGGAGGTGGTGGTTCCCTCTTCACAGCTTAAAACCCACACCTGTGCTTGTTCTCTGGATATTCCTCAAATGCATGCTTTTGTTCCTGTGTTAACACCTTCCCTCCTTCAGCCTCCTCTCTGAACAGGCCACGTGAAGGGTAACAAATTCGAAGTCAGTATAACATTTCTTAAGCAATTAGCATTACTGAAAAGACAGTGAGAAAAGCAGACAGGAAAACAAGGGAAGTCAGCAGGATGCTGTCAAGATTACAGAAGTGGAAAAGACTTAATTTCCTTAGCTCTCTAAAAACAGGCCTGAAAAGGTGAGTTTGTTGTGAATCTTCTCCACAGAAGTTTTGTTTGTGCTGTGCTTATCAGTCTGATACACATATGCTATGTCTTTGGTCAGAGAAAGGTCTGGCCGTCTTATTTTTGCTGTCAGAATAACCAAGTGACTGCTGTACATGGGGGAGTTTGAAAGATAACTTGGTTGTGAAGGTGATGAAGGCCGGACGCACTTGTAACTGGCAATTCCACTGCTTAAATTTCATACCAGCCTAAATTCTATCCCCACCCTGCCCAGTTTAAAAATAAATACCCTGGAAACTGCAAGTAAACCTCCAAGAATGAGTGTTTCTTGCAAGCTAGGATCCATCAACTGAAAGCACTACTCTGTGCCCCTATTACCAAGCCTCTGAGAAAACAGAACTGCTAAATGTACTCCAAAGTGCAACCAGCAACCTCTCCCTACCCCTCAATTAACAACTCTTCCTGGTCAGCAGAGAGCAGTAGCTCTGCTATCAGGAAGCCAGGGGCCATCACTTCCCTACAAACAAAATCTTCACGGATTCTGTCTTCCTTCAGCCTGGTTTTCAACTCTTCTTACCTCTGCTGATACCCATTACTTGCTTAAGGTGGCAAAAAGCCATCCTCTCTCATGAACCAAATTGCCACAAATGAATCCCATCTTTTATTTCCCCTCTCTCTTTGGCCCTGTTCTTTCCCACCTTTCAGAAGTCACTGAGGTACTGTGAAACAATTACTGAAGAAGGCAGTCAGAAGTCTGCTTTTGTCAATCTACAGGCTGAATTTGCATTTAACATTAAATTCTATCAGGCATGTAAAAAAGCTGAAAAATTGAAATTTTTATATAGGATGCATATATACTTTATTTTGCGAAATACATTAAAAATTGTTTCTTAGTCTAGAATATCTATACAGAATTCAGAATATGCAGTGCCCTTTTAAAGTCAAATTTTTGTCAAATGTACAAAAACATTACAGAGAAACACTTGTTAATCAAAGCAGAGTAAATGGATGCCATTTTTCAACAGTTCAAAACAGTCTCTAAACCAGTGCAAATTTTATAGCATTAAAATTCCCAGCTCACTTAATTCATAACTTATTCACACTACATCATTTCATCCTCACTACTGTACAGTTTAAGCTCCTAAAAGGAGTTTAATGTGCTTCTAAAAAACAGCAATCAATCCCTTTTATTTGCACCACTGGTTGATGCAGACTGAAAGAACAAAAACACCATCTGTTTCTCTCGTCATATGCATCACAATATATAGCAAAGGAGAGTAGAGAACTAGAGTCCAATTCAACCATTTAGTTTCAACATTTAAAAGTTGCAAGGGTGTCTGTTTCTTAAAAAGATCCATAATGAAAAGGTAATATACAGAATGCATTTTAAGGGTTTTATTAGTCAAAAAACCCCCAAAAAACAAACACCTTTGCTGAAAATGTACAGTTACGTGAATAAGATGACCCGCTTACACTGTTTAACGAAATAAAAGTTATCTGCATTGAAATAATTGTTGAATTAAGAGTTTTAAAAAGAGAAAAACTATTGAGTGGATTTTTCAATTACTTACATTGTAACAATTTGTTTTAAAAATATAATTTCTATGATCTAATTTAATGTACATTTTGAAAATATCCCCTATGTTGCAGTTATTCAAGGAAAGCAGTAAACTCAATGAAAGGTATATTCTTCTAGCTGCAGCAATACAAAAAGCCATTAATTCACAGTTAAATGGAATAAAATTACTCATTTACAAGTGCAATGTAGCTTGAACTTAACTAATGTGAAATTCTGCCAGGAACAAGACTAAGTTACTTGCAAAACAAATTAATTTAGTTTGAAACACATATACTGAATAAAATATCTTCCATTATAATTGTACTGTCTTGAGTTATATAAAATGTGAAGACAGGATATGACTATAAGTATCATACAGATGCTTCTAGTAACATGTAAAAGCTGTCACCAATTACTGTGCCAATACTGCAGCCGCATCAGTCTCCTACACCTAAGGGCCTTGCAAAGTTGTTAGGTTTTGGTGATGCATCAGAATATAATTCATAATAAAAGCTTTGTAACTTAGGAATCCTGATTTTAAATACTGAAGACCTCATTTTTTAATTCTACAAAACACAGCTATTTTCAAATGAGCACACAAGCTTTATTATATTAACTTTTATATCTGTGTGAAAGGTGCAAGATAGTATGTTCTCAGCATAACTGCAGTGTAACATCCTTAGAGCAACAATTCAAGGAAGCTTCTCTTTGATAATTACTGTTCCAATACAAACTTCCTAAATTCTTGGGCATACCTGAAATTCATTGTTTGCATCCATGTTTGCATATGTAGTCAGGTTGTTTTACACCCTCACTTTGTGCACACATTGCATGATTTGAAATTAATGCTGATCTGCAAACACTTTAGGTAGTAGGTGAGAATTCCAAAATACACACAGAAGAGCTATCTCCTCCTAAACACTGGCTGTTGAGCTACTACAAAGAGTAGAGGCAAGAGTTTTCCAAGTGAGCAAAATGCTACTTTTTCTGTTTGCACTGAGAGGAAAACAACCAAACTCAAGCTTTTCCATGCCCCTTCTTCACAACACTTTGCCCAGATCAGTCATGTATTATGAATTGAGATAAATCTGGATTCCTAGGAGTGAGGTTTCAAACAAATTAGATGCATCTGTAGGTAACTAAGTCATTCCCGTTTAGCATGAGACATTTGTGCTGTCAACTGTGCCTTTAGTGCCCAATTTTCAGAAAAAAGTGTTTGCAATGCACTCACAAAAAACTTTTAACACATTTCCCTGTTTATTTTGGCCAGATTTTCAACTATATGGATATTGAGCCATGCCAAGATGTTTTATGCCAGCCCTTTTCTTATGCACACTCACAGTTCTCTCACCATTCAAACTAGGGAAGCCTACATCTCAGAAAGTTTGCGTAGGAAAACCTGCCATCTCTACCTATTTGTAGGATGAGACCTGGGAGTCAAAGGCAAAACAGCAAGTGACATTGTACATTTGAAAGGTGAGATATCACCTAGGAAAAAACTGTTCAGTTCCCAAATTCTTTAAATTTTTGTGAACTCTTACTTTTTTCCCCTGACAAAAGCGTCTTCTGAGATGAAAACCTGACAAACAAACTGCTTTCAGAGATCTCCCTTTTCATTTGAGCTATGAACTATATTTAAAAATCTACTCGTTATTTGGTTTTTTAAAAACTCCTTGTTAAAAAGGGTAAGCTCTTATTTTTTTCATTCTGTATTAGAGAATCAATTCCAATATGCAGATTCAAGATTTCAAGTAGTTACATGCAGGACTTCTACAACTCTGAAATCCACATGCATACAGGAGGAATAGAAGTTAATTTGTAGTGTACAAAAATGTCGATGTGCAGAAGCAAATCAAAGCACGTTCAGTCCTGCAGCTGTCCCCTCAGGCTTCAGGTTTTTTTGGGATTTTTTGTTTACTGTATTTATCTGGGAAGTTTAACATTTAGCACTAGATGTTGTGACACAACCAGCTTTGCTGTCTCTACAACACTACTGCCTGATTAATCTGTACTTTCAGCAACATATGAGAAAGTTGTTTCGAAATGAAGGTGACATGCTTACAGAATTTAGTTCATTGTAATATTATTTACTAGGCTTTAAAACTATTTGGATGTCACCAATTATCTAAAACAGCACTCACTAGACAGATTTTCCTTGTAATTTAATGAGCGGGGAGAACTTCAGGGTAACAACAACCTGATTCCTTGCACACTGCATCACATAATCACATGGTTTGTCCATTTAACACTAAAAAATTGTCTTTGTGTAACCCTCTGTTGAAGATTAAATGTGTAAGAGTTACACAGAAAGATTTGCTGGTTTGATTTGTACAAGTATTAAGTTGTTTGGATGAATGCTTTAGACAGACTTTTACTTTAAAAGGACAGGACCATGCAAGTCAATTATGTAACAAGAGAAGAAAGGAAAAGATACAGAATCAAGGCCTACTCTTTCATTGTGATGTAGGTCAGATATCGGCAAGCAAGTATGCATAAACCCAAAGAATAAAGAATTAAAAAGTCTGTGCTTTCTCACTTTTAATTGTTGAGAAAACACAACAGTTTCATCAGGAGAGAATCTGTCCAGGTAATATCCCCATATTAACTTAGGATCAGCACTTTCAGATAAAATACAAGGCATCAGTCTATGATGCAATTGTATTTTGTCACATATAGTTCAAATCCTTTGTTTTACCTCATGAAAAAGCAAAAGTTGGTTTTACTTTTTCATATAAAAGCTGTTCCTGACAGATCTTCAACCGTCATCATTTTCAAGAATGAAAACTTTTAACAGAGTAGTATGAAGTAAATACATTCATACTCAGATACAATTTATATTTTTAGCTATGCTCCTTTTACATGCTAGAAATCTTTTTTTTTTTCCTTCTAGGAATTATTCCATCATAAAAGTCACACCATTAAATTTCACCAAAAACCTGGAATAAATCTTTTCATATTGTTCAAGTAACAGGAACATTTAAACTGTTGACCAGTATCCAGGCTCTCCTTGCCAAGACAGTTTCTACTGTAGTCAGTTAAATACGCGAGGTGAGGAAGTGTCTTATCTACTAGAAGCAATCGAAAAGATAAATCCATCTTTTCAGATCATACATGTAAGCACTTCATTTCTGCTAATATACACCTTGAAGACCGCATTTATAAATATATTTTAATTGAAGTATTGAATTTGGACTATCAGTGCAAAATAATTAACCCACAGGCTAGCATGAAACCAGGGGAGAGGGTGACAAAGAATTCAAGGAAAACACTTTTTAAGCACACATGCATATAGTAAAAATGTAATTTTTTTCAGACAGTATCTGTTGACAATCCTTGTATGTATCCTAATGCCATATGAGCTTCTTATCTTATTTTTTAGAAAGCCATCCATTTCTCAGCTGCTTAGTGTAGAAGCTTATCCTTCTCTTGGAGAAAGCAGCCAGTACATTTACAGGATCTTGCAGTTTGTCAGATAGAGAATACTGGAAAGCTGAGTCTAAGTTTCCGGTTTTTCACAATAGACATAAAGTATGGGAAGGTCAGCCAAAGATAATTTAGACTACTGACTGGGACAAGTGTCGGGAGAAGTGCAGCAATTTTAGGTACTGTGATCTGACAAAAGCAACTGCACTGCAGCCTTCAATCCAAGGTTTCAAATATTTACATTCATACAACCATACCACATACTAACAAAAGATGTCTCTTTAGGTAAAGGTTATTTTAAAGAAGCAGTAAAGAATCTTAAGTATTCTGTAGCAGGAAAGATTTCCTTAAAACACAAATATTGGTGGTTCTTAAGAAAGCTATTGACTATGGGCTGCTATTTAATCATCACCTTTTGGAACAACTTGATATTGTGTGGGAAAAAATTGAGTAAAGAACAAGAATATACAGGGGGAAAAAGCAGATGAACCACTGAAACAAAGTCACCCTATTAATACAGTTTTAAAACATTTTGACATACATTACAATGTGTCTCATGAGATGAAAGACAAGAATATACATTGCAGCTTAATGAAATTTCTTTGACAAATCGCTCGATTACCACCTTTTGGGATTCAAAGTGTATATATCACCATTTTCCTGGTTTGTCACCTCTGCTTTTTGTCCCTCTGAAGTTCAGTGTGTGTCTTTCTCATTTTTATATTAAAGGTGCTCCAAAGCACTTCCTGCAACACTCAACCCTGCTGCTTGGTGGAGCATCTATTTTCTGCATCTTTTCAAGAACTTCCTTTGGTAGTTTTTTAAGTGCAAGTCTGTATTCACTATCAAAGACCTCTGAAACAGAAAAAGCATAGTTGAGGTTATTTAAGAAAACACGGTACAGTTGCATACTACTGTTCCTATAAAATGCTTTTGGTCATTTCTATATAGTAACAAAATTATCTTCACTAACTTTTCTTTCAAAATGCACGTTCTCACAGGACCTGAAAAGCATCTTCGTAAGATACACGGCATCACAATGCATCACAGTGGATGCCCATTCTTTCTATCACAGTTCAGTTTGCCTGCTCCCAAGGTACTTCCCCTCTCACATCCCATAAAGGAGTCACTGTGCTTGCATAGTACCAAATAGAAGACAGGGTAGAGGAGATCAGGAGGGGATCGGAAATCAGGTGGCTAGATAATAGAGGTTTAATATGTGGGTCAGAGAATGATGGACAAGACTGGAAACACACTTTCATACTTAGGAATTAAAAGTTCAAGCTAATACTCTTTGTTTAAAATAAGTGATTACTGGTTTCAAACAAAGTCAAAATGAATGGTTCCAACTGAACTACGTTTACATAAAAGCAACGCTGACTTGAAGACTGATGGCCCAGTACTTTTCACTAAAACACAACAATTGAAACTCATGGATGAAAAGTCAGTTTTATACTCTAATTTTTATGTAAACCACACACAGGCACTGTGCATTTCACAGTGGTTTTTTTACTTACCAATGTCAATGTTTTCTCTCCCAAGAGACACCAAAGACAGGAAAAGAATTTCCCTGTAAAAACTCCTAGGAGAATATTTTGAAGGGTGAGTTAATGAAAGCACTAATCCTAAGTTTACAAAGTCAGTATCAAAGATGCTAATCTTCATTATGTAGTTTCTGCAACTGTTCTGTTATTCTTGCTTGTTTAGAAAATGAGTGATCTACATGACTACCAGCTTTAGATTTTCTAACGCCTGAATACTTTTACTTAATGCAGAAAGCTGTATTATTGCCAAATCCTAGCAGTTACATTTTCTATAAAAAATTCCTCTGCCAAACATGCCATAAAAACTCCAAAGAAACATGAAATATGAAATTAAATACCACTTATTTATTATTTATTAACTCATTCCTGCCTGAAGGTGAAGACTGCATGTGGGTTTATTTCAGATCATCCGTATTTTGTTTTTTGTTTCAGAATGTCATGATCTATCTCAGAACTAGGTATCTTTCAATAATCAGATGTTAATTTTTCCCCTTGTGGAAGTCATAAAGACACTTCTCTAGGCAGATTAGTTTCTGCTTCCTTTTAGGAATTACAAAACACAGAAGCAGAGATGGCTTAGCATGACAGAGTTCAAACACATCTTTTATCTGCGGTAATGTACTTCAGAGGCTCTGCTTTTGTACAAAGCCCTTGAATTGCAGTGCAGATGACAAAGTGCACCATACAAGAGTTATTTAAGTGTCTCTGTGGATCATGCTGCATCTTCTTTTCAATTTCCTTCAGGTTCCCAGAACTTCCACACATACAACTAGGGAGAATATTCTACACACTGCACCAGAATACTGTAGACTACACTTGCATTTATCAATTTGCTCGATCTGGAGCAATGCTAAAATCTGTGCACTTAATACCTGCATTTTTCTTACTCAGTTGTAAAATGTCCACTTTTATTAAAGAATCCCATTCATTCATTTGATCTGGATGAACTATGCACAGGTATACAGAATGCATGTTTGTAAACATGGGCATAAACAAACAAAACTATGGTGTTTGGTGGACACAAATGAAAGCAAGTATTCCCCCGAGGTCCTTATGAAATCATCATTATGAAAGATATATGGCCTGATCTTAATTTTTAGTGGGAAGAAAGTAAGAACAGATTATCCCTTTACCTCTGTCGTTTCACATCTGTCTTAACTTTCTGTAGGAGGAGGTTGATCGGCTTAACAACATCATTGTGTTGAATACTGAGTTTGATGTTCTCTAACAAAGTGTTTATTGCCTGCTGATCTTCTGTCAGCGTAGAGGGTCTCTTCTCAGAAGGATCTGGGAAGAGTGACAATATAGACTATTATAGCAGTGAAGATTATTTTTTTACTTTAATAAGCAGAAGGTATTTCAAAAAGTGAGATACATATAGAGAACCTCTACTCAATCTAGCATTGCATTAAAATGAAAGGACTTCGTCAGAATTAACCTTTTCATACCGATCAGTAAGGTATTTTCACACCTAATTTGATACCCAGACTATGGCATTTACCTAAGTGATTGCAGATGTTCCACACATTAAGAAAGCTTTCAAACTGATGGGCTGTGCACACTTCAAGCACTATAAAACAATTGTTTCTTTCCATAGTTTCTGCTCCCTCTGTTTTCTGTAACATTTGTTTTACTTACTGAGATTTCTCCAAGATATGTACAAGGGCTCCCCTGGCTCTTGGTGGAGGTTGATATTGTCCCATAGTAGATGGATGCATACTAGCTTGCTATCTTGAGCAAGAGATGTCAAAGGAAGCTAAAAAACATGAGGAAAGGGAAAAAGTTTTGAAAAAATCAGTACAGTGTTACATTATTTTAAAAACCTACACTTTTACTCATTTTGCAAACAAATATTTACTTTATTTATCCAACACAAAGGAGCAGATGATGACTTCTAGAGCAAACCACAGTCAACCAGAGCAGTCACAACTACTACAACATTTAATTACCATTTCTAGTTTATCCTATGTATGAGACCATTTAGTTTTCTACAGACATCTGAAGAAAATATTTATGAGCACGTATCTGGAAATATTTTTTGCGTACCAAACACCTTACTTGATTTGTGCTACTTATCATACCACACTGTAGTATTTTCTGACCTGATGAAGATTTAGTATGCATGTCTATGTGCTGGCCTTTCTAAAAAGTAGAAAGAATCTTCATATGTGTACAAATATGAACTGTTTATATCCATTAAAAATATATGGCACTCAAAACAATAGTTCTGTAATTATTTTATAAAATAAATGCTTCTGGAATCACTAATACAATAAGAATTACCAGGCAAGAAAAAATTACCACAGTGTGTCTACTGAAATAGTAATTATGAGATGTTATGTCTCATATTGTGTATTTCACTGCTAATGCATTGTGGTTTTCCAGTATGTTTTAGACTTGTTAAGTATTGTCTTCAACCATGTTTCTTGGAAATTTGTTCCTGGTTCTAGGTTTGTGTTTTTTTAAAAACTGAGGGAAAGAATTTTAAAACTGAAGTGCATACAAGTAGGTAGGAAGATACTACTTTTTTTGCATGCATCATATACAAATACATATTGAATTTGGTACGTACATTCACAAATCATATAGGTTTAAGAAAAACACCTACTCCTTAAAATGAGAAAAAGTAAAATACTAAAAAGATCCATCTGTTCTATATGCTTTTGTTCTAGTCATATAGTAATGAAACTCAGTGGAGTTTGAATAGCAATACCTATTATTGGAAGAGAACTAAAAATACTGACCAGTAGCTTAAAAGGTTAGAAACTCAAGTATGTAACCCATTGCTGCATGTGTATTGCAATACATTACAATTTGTGAGTTTTTCACAGACACATTTTGTTTCCTTCTACATATCTGCGTTCTCTTTAATGAATCTTACTGTCTGGCTTTTTGAAAGAGACCAGCTTGACTAGAATTTGAAGGCTGTTTTCACTCATCTCCCTTCAAGACTCCTTGTGGAAAACAAATCTATCTGCTTGTATTATAAAAAACCAAGAATCTAGATCCAAGCTATTCAGAAATTACTTACCCACTTTTTTTGAACCACACTCTCCAACTTAACTTACTGTAATATCTGCCATTATAATGTGAGGAAGCCACTCACCTGCACACCATCATTACAGTGCTCGGATGTTAGAATGAGTCCAGGTAAGTTGCTAGGTAGATCCAAGCGTTGGAAGTACCAAACTAGGTTCCAGAAAATTATGGGGTGTTGATTGATGAATTTAGATGTATGAATTACTTGCTCTCCCTCATTCTCCAACAGTGATTCAAGCTCCTTATGCAGTACCAAAGGGCTCAAATAGGGTACAGATACAGGGAGAGGGTTAGGTCTTTTTACTAAAGGATCCTAAAAACAGAATAACACACAAAAAAAAATTGGTTGGGTTTTTTTTACAAAATCAAAGACTTTCCTCCCAGACATACTCTTCAGGATTACTAGCCCTGGAAACCTCTATTGCACAATTTCTTGTCATATTTGTAAGAAGCCTCTGCAACTACTAACACACAGTAACTTTAACAGCAGCAGCAGTTTTCACTGCTGAGGTGTTTCTTCACTGTAAAGAACAATCACCTAGGTTCTCTCCATTATGTAAACAAGAAAAAGTGCTCATTTGTTAGAACTTGTTCCTGATTGTGCCATTTCAAGCTGTCTAAACTAGGAGCTGGTACTAAGCCAGCAGCTCAAAATTGCAGAAACATGTCAGTAATTACATCAGCTGTGGAACTGAATCATGAGTTCACAGGTTAAGATACCTTCTGGACAATAAAAAGCACCAAGAAAGAGGAGAAATACTTTGTTTCACAAGTAAAAATAATTTAAGAGTCTCAGTACTGCCTCCTACCTGCTCCCATCCACTCAACAGGTAACCCTAACAGAATATACAGTAAGTAAATACACAGAAGCGGAACGAACTTGCACTCTGGCAACATTGTGTTGTTTACATTATTGTGTTTAGTCTGCTGCAGAAGTTGTTTTGTAATTAAAATAAACATCCACTTTTAGAAAGACAAAGACCAGCTTCATTCCACTAGAGAGAACATTTCAAATCAAGCAGAACCATTTGTAAAAAGTATTGAAGAAGCAATTTTAAATTAAGAACAATGATTTTTTTTTGGTCATAAGAAGATGAAAATATGCTTGGCCATTTCCATTCCCAAATGGACAAGAATGCTAGCAGTAGAATATTATTAAGTTCACTTTATTCAATATTCTTCTGTCAACTGAATACACAGCTTCTAAACTTACCACAGCTTCTTGCAAACTATTTGGAAGACTAACTGTTGAAATACCATGAGATGGTCTCTGGGAAAGATCAATGTTTTGCAGTGGACCTCCAACACTGTGGCTCCGAGTCAAGGACACTCCCCTTTTTGGTGGATTACTGGCACGTGTCTTCATGGTTCTGGGATCTGTAGTCTGTTCTTCTGCCACATGACTGTATGAATTTTAGAAGAAAATATGCTTATATGAAGCTATTCAGCATTTCTATGGCAACAGGAAAAAAGCAGAGAAAGGATGCCAAGTATAAGATCCCAATTTTCTCTGTTAATACGGAATTGTACTTGCCCTGTTAGTGCCACCGTTTAGTGAACACAAACCAAAACGCCTCTCAGAATGGTTTAAACATCCCTCCAGAAAAGCAGCCAGGTGTAGCCTAAGACATGAATCTGAAAGCACTGCAGTTCTGTACAGGTACCATTGCTCTGGTACAGCTTTACCTTACTTAAAAAAGAGCAACGTATAGTTTTGCCAGCCTATGAAGATTATCTTCTTCTGACTATCCTCACTTTTACTTCCTCCTCCCTTTATGTTTGCTTTCTCTAAGTGTCATAAGAAGAACAAAAATATAAAGGAAAACAATTTATAAATTGCATGCCAAAATAACTGGGAAAAAAAAGTGTCAAACTCATCCAGTGAGATAATTTAAGCAAAGTTAGGCTTGTCAGATTTAACCCATGCAATCAAGCTGTTTGCAGATCTGGGAATATTCATTTTGTGCTCCTTATAACTGAGATAATGGACAAAAATACTTCAACTACAATATAGAAGAAAAACCAAAGTGAAACAGAAAGTGTCTGCTTCCAAATAATCTCCAAAGAGAGGAGAGTAATTTATATGTGACCTTCATTCTCAGTTTCACTTCAGTTAAAAATATATGTCATCAAAATAAGACATTAACATAAGCAATACCACTTTTCATTTTGAGTGTATTAAGACTAACTACTATCACATTGATTTAAGTTTTAATTGTCTGACACAGGCATTGCCTCATTAGTTCCCAAGCACTAATACTCCAGAATTCCAAACTAAAAAACAAAATGTAACCAATCCCACCAGAAAGGTCACGCTTCATAGCAGCACTATTTAGTTTGTCCCTCTTCCAACATGACACCTTCCCCTTAATGCCCCTTAATTCCCCCTCAAACTGTTTCAAAAGTGGTATTGTTTTTCAGTTTCAGTTCTACATTGGTTTTATTTGTCATAGAACACACACTCAGCACAATTGTTTAATGGTCTGAAAGCTTTCTCTCAAATAAGACTGCTTCAGAAAATGGACTTACTTTTACTCATAATACGGTGTCTGTCTTTTTAAATCATACATTCAAGGAAAAAAAGAAGTAATACTTGAATTTCTGTGTGACTTTGAAAGGTAATTGTGTTTTAACAACACCAGGTGGAGGCTTTACCTACTAATCAAGAGCAGAAGGACATGAAATTTTATTTCTATATCTCTATCTCTAAAACCTACACATTTTGTAGAACAAGTTAACTTCAAACTGATAAAAGCATGCTTAGAACATGCAAAAAGAATGGGAGGAAACAGATGATCATCAAGTTAAAACTGTACTGTACTATATTTGGTATATAAGCCAACTTTCACTTTAGAAGTATGGAAGTACTGATACATTTCTGACAGAACGAACAATCCTGTTTTACCTACCTCTGCTCAGCTGCAGAGCTAGTTTCTTCAGCAATGGTGTGGCTGGACTGCAGGTGATCTGAAAAACTGATCAAGTCAGCAACAGCTGGACTGGACAACAGTTTCTGCTCCAAGGGATCCGTGGTTAATGGAAGGGCACCACTCTGTAAACTATCTCCTGAGGTACTTTGCTTCAGGAAAAAGCTAAGTTACAACACCAATGGGAGGAGAGAAAAATACAAAGGTTAAGATATAAGCATCAAATAATAAAGTTACTATTTTCTACACGTATTTTTCAAAAGTAGCAAAAATAAGGCCACACAACATTAAAGAACTTGACAACAGGACATAAATTTCATACTACTCTGACTCCTGAACCTTATATATGCAGAGTAAATGAACAGAGAGAGATTTGAACAGCAAAAGAAGAAATCCTACACTGGACATAAATCATTAAAAGTGACCTTAGTTTCTCATGGATCCTAGGATCAGAAATGGTCTATCAACAGCTGATGCATCACCGAAAATGGCTACTATAATGTGACATTACAGACTAAAGGACCATACACCATTATAGGTGCAAGGTGACAAGAATGTGTCTTGCTTTGATAAGTTTTTTAACTACACACACTCTACAGCTGCTACAGATGTTCAATTTCTGCATTTCAGAACACGAATGGAAGCTCTTTTTCACAGCAATAGCCACTACAGTGAGAACTGGAATGTTAAATTAAGTTTCAGTTTTTACAGTGCAACTGAAAGAGATAAAGTAGAGAAGCTTAAACTGCAGAAACAATAAATTGGAGCATGTGTAACTAAAAGCTGTTAGCAAATTTAATCTGGGAAAAAAATCTTTGCTGACAGATTTAAAGTTCTTCACATGCTTTTATAAAGTTCAAGATCCACAGGCTTTGTTTTAAAATCTAAACAAAACAGACCTACATCTTCTGTACAGTTAATGCTTACAAAGAAAGTATGCAATGAAAAATCGGTAAAAAGGCAACTGTTTCTTTGGGTTTTGGCTGTTTTACAATGAAACTCAATAGTTTACATAACTTATAATTTCCCTCAGTAAAATCACGACTGTCAAACAGGGAGTGACATTCTTGTAAACATCTAGACTGGGAGAGATCCTCTTGTGAAAAAATCTAATCATGTACAAGTGCAAAGGCAGAAAGACTGTCTATAAAACCCACTGACCTTGCAGAGCCACGTAGGTCTTTAAATTCAACATTAAGCAAAGGTAGAAAGGTACTTTTACAGAAAGGACAGGTAGTGTTCAAGTTTGAATCATCTGCTGTCCATCCAGCCATAATTTCTTCATCATAAACCAAAGCACCACAAGCTCTACACTGAGAGCAGCTTGACATCAATACCTAGAATAGCAAAGAATGAATATTATCAGTCTTGTTTCAGGGTTCGTTTATAGCTGTTTTTTACGGATTTACTATCCACAGGACTATCAGAATGCCAACAGGGAGACATGAGTTCAACAATACTTTCTCACCATCCTCACAGATACTTCATTCACATAACTTTTACCTTCAAAATTAAAATATTAGAGATTTATTTTTGACCTTGTACAAACATTACCCCGAAAGGCTACTTATTTAGCATTTGCAATTGCTTGCTTCTTTGAAGCCTTCAGTATATATGAATTGTTCTGAATTGTATAAGTAAATGCATGTCTACTTATCCAAAAAAGAAAAAAAAACCAAACCAAACCACAAAACTAATCAAACATAAAAGAAACCTTTATAATTGTGTGGTGTGTTGACTCTGGCTGGATGCCAAGTGCTCACCAAAGCCACTCTATCAAAATACGACACAAGGTTTGAAGTCATGATAGAGATAAGGAGATCACTCAGCATTTACTATCACAGGCAAAACAGGATGAGGGGAAATAAAAAAAAAGCCCAAGTAGGATAATGAGGAATAAACCCCAAATTTTAAAACACCTTCTCTGCACCCCTCCCTTTTTCCTGGGCTTTATTTTCACTTCTTATTTCTCCACCTCCTTCCCTGAAGTGGCGCATGGCGAGAAGGAATGGGAAATCGTGGTCAGTCATCACACGTTTTCTCTGGTGCTCCTTACTCCTCACACTCTTCCTCTGCTCCACAGGGATCCCTCCCACAGGAGACAGTCCTACACAAACTTCGCCAGTGTGAGTTCTTCCCACGGGCTACAGTTCTCCACTAACTGTTGCAGCATGGGTCCGTTCCACAGGGTGCAGTTCTTTCAGGAACAGGTTGCTCCAGCATGGGTCCCCTGCAGGGTCACTAGTTCTGTCAGCAAATCAATGTTTCAGGCCTGGGCTCCTCTCTCCACAGAGTCACAGGTCCTGCTAGGAACCTGCTCAAGCACGGGCTCCCCTCCACAGGGTTAGCCTCCTTTGACCTACTCTGGCATAGGGTGGATGACTGCAGGGGCACATCCTGCCTCACCATGATCTTCACCGCAGGCTGCAGTCGAATCTCTTCTTCGGTGCCTAAGGAACCTCCTCCCTCCCCTTCCTTCTTCACTGACCTGGGTGTCATGTATTTCTACTCCTCTCCCAGAACAGCATTTTTGCCCCTTCTCAAATATCCTATCCCAGCAGCACTGCCACTGTCACTGCCTTGGGNCACCCCTCCCTTTTTCCTGGGCTTTATTTTCACTTCTTATTTCTCCACCTCCTTCCCTGAAGTGGCGCATGGCGAGAAGGAATGGGAAATCGTGGTCAGTCATCACACGTTTTCTCTGGTGCTCCTTACTCCTCACACTCTTCCTCTGCTCCACAGGGATCCCTCCCACAGGAGACAGTCCTACACAAACTTCGCCAGTGTGAGTTCTTCCCACGGGCTACAGTTCTCCACTAACTGTTGCAGCATGGGTCCGTTCCACAGGGTGCAGTTCTTTCAGGAACAGGTTGCTCCAGCATGGGTCCCCTGCAGGGTCACTAGTTCTGTCAGCAAATCAATGTTTCAGGCCTGGGCTCCTCTCTCCACAGAGTCACAGGTCCTGCTAGGAACCTGCTCAAGCACGGGCTCCCCTCCACAGGGTTAGCCTCCTTTGACCTACTCTGGCATAGGGTGGATGACTGCAGGGGCACATCCTGCCTCACCATGATCTTCACCGCAGGCTGCAGTCGAATCTCTTCTTCGGTGCCTAAGGAACCTCCTCCCTCCCCTTCCTTCTTCACTGACCTGGGTGTCATGTATTTCTACTCCTCTCCCAGAACAGCATTTTTGCCCCTTCTCAAATATCCTATCCCAGCAGCACTGCCACTGTCACTGCCTTGGGCAGAGGTGGGTCCATCTTGGAGCCTGCTGGCACTGGCTCTGTCAGACTTTGGGGAAACTTCTGGCAGCTTCTCACAGAAGCCACCCCTGTAGCCTCCTCACTACCAAAACCTTGCCATATAATAAAAATCTCACCACTAAACTAGATAGAAAAGTGGAGAATAGATGGTAAAATTAATCCTGTACTAACTCAAGAATGGAATATACACCTTGTTTTTTAGGCTTTCCCCTACTTCGTTGTTTCACTCGCAGGGGAAACAAATCCAAAAAAACCACCATCAAATACAGCATCTAATACATTTATTTACTCAATGACATTTTTATTTTACTATGCTGTGCTCCTTATATAATGCAGTGCAGATGACCAGAAGATCAAAAATAAATGAAAATTACATAAGGCCCAGCAAAATAATACTACAGATGAAAGAAAAGTGACCAAGGCAAGCATAGTGACCATGGCCTACATATCTGAACTCATCTACAAGCAATAACTGAAACAGAGGAGCAAACTAAAACATTATTGTTTTGGGTTTGGCTGGGATAGAGTTCATTTTCTTGTTAGCATGCTTTACAGTCTGGTGTTTTAGTCTGGTTACCAGCTCCATGTTGATAACACGCCAGTGTTTTTAGTTATTGCTGCACAGTGTCTTATACACTACCATGGACTTTATCTTTTCATTATGTGCGCAACCCAGCAAGGAAGCTGGGAGAGGCCACAGCCAGGACAGTCAGCCAAAAAAGATATTGTATAACATCATGCTTGGAGACAAAACTCTTTGTGTGTGTTTTTCCAAGATATCTGTTCCTTGGGGTGTCATGGTGCTGACTGATCTTTGCACTGCTATTGTTTTATTGTCTCTCTGTCCTTTTAATTTTTTCCCCAATTCACTTACTAAATTGTCTTTATCGCAAACTTCAAACTTGCTCCTTGCTTCTACCCCTTCAATTTTCTTCCCCATCCTTATGACGGGGGAGTAAAGCAATATCTGTGTGAGTGTTTTGCTGCTTGCTGTGGTCAACTCACCACAATTATTTAGTAACAAAACATAATTTTCATAGGGAAAAAAAAATTTAAAACATCACAAACAATTCAGTTTCACTCAAAGTTTTGATTCTTTCCTCAACGGTCTTTTCTCTGTATATGAAGGACACATAAAATCATTTAAGACAGTCTTCTTTCTTAAAGCTACTGTCATACCTGAGGCTACAAGTATTAAGCATCTTTACAGTAGAAACAAAGAAAAAGTTTTGAAAAAAACCACCACAATCAAACTAAACAGATAATTAATGCATATAGTAATAATAAATAATTATAGCTTTCATCTATGAGTTTATTAATCTTACCTCCATTGCATAGTTCTGGAAAATGCTGGATAAACTAGTATTATGTGAAGAGCTGTGCTCTGACTTCTCAGAATCTAGAACTTTCATACTTTTGGGGAATGAAACTTCACCTGTACAGAAACAGTAGTTTTGAGTCCTGTATTCAAGCATATTGTAATTATTGCATTTCCAAAGAAAGTAACTGCTGCTCAACCAAGGCAAGAAAGTCATATCAAAGCATCTCCAAAGATACGTGTAATTCACTGACAATATAATTACAATATAATGCTTATGATTAACATTTGAAGGTTATTTTTCTGATCCAATACGTCACAGATTAATAAAACACAAAAATTAAAGACTGGCAAAGAGCAGTAAGAACGCTCAATGTATATACTCTAAAAAATCAGTTATGATTTCTTGAATGATACATCCATACATAAATCACAAAGAGAAGGATAGTACCAGGTGAGACTCACAATACCAAATATGTCATTACTGTGCTTAAGTTCTCCCTGGCTAACAGTGCAATAAAACAAATACTGTTTTCTTTGGTAAACCTAGGTTTTAGGGCTATAAGCTTTGCCCAGGACAACAGGAAAAGGAGTTGTAATATAGTCACCAGAAGGAAATGGCTGGAATAAGTTTTAGGAGGCAAAATTATCAGCATTCCTTTTTACAAGCCCAAACTTCTCTGTTCAAAAATGAGCATACCTCATCATAAAGAAGGTTCTTCTGTTTTTTCAGCTCAAGTTTATGCTTGTGAACAAATTTTACAATTTTACAAATTTACTCTGTTGGCTTCCACTCTTTACAGTTAGTTCTCATAACCCTCCTAACTAACTGGAACTAGAAGATACCTTGTCAAAATTCTGTGAGGCAGGGCCAGCTTATCTCCAGTCCTCAAGGTAGTTCTTCCTCTCCTGATGCAGATAGCTTTATGATACTTGTGTCATTTTACTATTGCAAAGAAATGTAAACCAACCCCCCAGCTGATTCAATAACACATATTTTTTATCAAAATAAGATTCAAATCTGAACTGAAAATTATTAGATTTATTTAGTCCAGTTTTACATCTGGCAGCGGGAAGGACAATCTATTTACCTTCACAATCAAATCAAATATGTGTGCAACACCTCCTGTTCCACGGTAAAGATGAGGAATTTTTAGTGTTTATTGCTTCAGATTTTTTGTGTGCTTGGGGCTATAGTGTTGGCTTTGTTGGTTTTGTTTTGGTTTCTTTGCTTCTTTCTACCTCTCAAAAGATCAGCTGCGTAACTAAGAGACTATTTGTAATTCTTGAACTGCTCAGCTTTTCTGTATTATTTCAAGAATTTTCAGGGTATTATGACTTTACATGAATGAGCAGGTGTTTCTTGCTTTAACTAGTTAGGAATCTTCCAATCACACACAAAGTGGAAGTAATTTTATGGTTAAATTTCTGCATTTTGTATCGTTTTTTTTATACATTCAACAAAGAGAGAAGCATTAGGTATTTGCTTCTGCAAGAGAAGAGTATAGAAGAGAAGCAAAAATTCTCTAAATGACTTGAAATAATTTCAGATTACTATAGCTTCTACTGTTTTGAATTATTTCACATACAATAGTTTTCCCTGTTTCTTATAGTACAATCAAGTTACAGAGAAAACAAAACTAAATAATCTTACCTGCACTGTAATGCTGTCTTCCTGCATCTCCACTGCTACTGCTACTGCCAAGACTAGTAGTGCTTTGTCCAAGCTCATTTGTAATTAGACCTGGGACTCCAGTTCTTGATGACAAATTATCTCCCAAAATATTATCTTCAAAACCCACAGGGAAGTTATAGTCCGGTTGATTGCTTTCATCCTTTAATGCAAGAAAAAAAGTAGTGGTTTTGAGTACTTCCACATCCATTATTTGACTTCCATCTTTATGCTAAATAATAAATAATTAAACCAGCAGATTAAGATGAAATCCTGATGTAAAAAAATTGCTAGATGTAAGATAAATCTATGTAATCCCAAGAAGTGCAGATACTGGACAAAGCAGGAGGATATTGAAAAAATGACACTCTTTAGCAATGAAAATATTTTAGCTGAGGATCAAACTGAGTGACAAAATGACAGAGAAATAAACTTACTCATTACATTGTGATTTGTCAGACATTACACAAAATGAAGGAATTACCACAGAAAAGGTTCAAGTTAAACTCCTATTTCCAGAACTGAAGACAGGAACGAAACATACCAGCTTAAATGATGCAGCAGTGACACAAAACACGTCACCAAGATGCAAGATGCAAGAAAGTACAATAATTAGGATATTAAAAAAAAGGTAATTTGAAGAAACAACACAGGAGAGAATAAAAGGATGCTTGAAGAAAAGTAAAATAAATCACATCAATGGAATTATGTGCCATTAAACAAAATTCCACGCAATAGGTCAGTGTAATAAGAAGGCACACAAGATTCCTAGATCACTGGAAAACACACACAGGAAAGAAAGCAAGACAGTGAGTTTTCACTGTCACAGACAAAATCTGGTTAAAAGCAAATTAAGAATTTTATTTATTTATTTAATAGTAGAGACCTGATTAGTAACATCAGTTAAGCGTGTTTCATGTAGAAATAACAGACAACTCGTTTCCCCTTCTCCACCTTTTATGAAGACTGAGCAGAGGAGAGAATGTGAAAAAGGCAACAAAAATCTGTCAGAAGACAAGAGACAAAATATCCTTAAAATGACATACCAGATCAAGAGGTTAACTTGATCAAGCAGAAGCTTTTCTAACTAGATAAAACTGTGTCTGAAGGCACAATAACAAGACATGTAGAAAAGAGGAAGTTACAATATTCATCCCTCTATCTCCTCTTCTGTTCTTGTAATTAGTCTGAAATGTTTTACTCTAAAAATGACTTTGTTAGTCATACAAGAACCTAGCTTCCAAATTCCCAACAGTAATTGAAAAATAAATTTACTAGCTCTCAGGCTCTACCTTGTAACTTTCAACTTGAATTTGCATCAATCTGACTTCTTAGGTTTGTGATTTGTTTTCACAGCCTTAGTTTTTTAAAATAAGACAGGCTGTACGGCATCATTTAAGGTAACTTAATTTTGTTCTTACTAGGGTTTCTTGTTTCAGCTTCTTTATATTTAAAGATAAACAGATAGATAAATAAATAAATGGGGCGATGTTAAGGAAAAAAGTTAAGACTTACTGCATCAAGACCACTTAATTTGCTTTCGTCTGAAGTGTGTTTTTTTTAATGGCAAGGGAAAACACCATAGGTAAAGCATAATTTTTATTAGCTAATATAAGTCAATAATTAATAAAAAACACCTCCTTGGGAAGCAATCGTCTGGACATAGAAGTTAACTCTCTAACTTTTTCTGCCCATATTTTTTACATTGAAAAACACTTACCTCATCGTCTGAGTAACTATATGCCGAAGTTACAACTCCCCACATCTTACTGGCTACATTGGCAGCCTGCTTCATGCCTGATTTCAAAACATCCATTTTTGGTCCAGACAGTATATTGTCTAACTTCAGATTGGATAAAGTGGTTACAACAGTTCCTAATGAGCCATGTGGAGAAGAACGACCCAGTCCTGTCAAAGATGAAGACCTCTCCTTTTGGACTTGTGGATGGGTTTGTTGCTTTGATCGTCCAGTGAATGTTTTGGATCTGGAGACAGAAGGACTTTTTCGATTTTCGTAAGACTTAGGGGATGGCAGGACGGGATCCAAGGGCAGGCTTGACCTCCTTTCTTGGGAGTGATCAAGTGTACCAGAAGTTTCTGCTTCCTTATCCAGCTTGTGCAGTTCCATGCTGGGAAACTTACTAGCCAATGGATTCTTCAGATTCATATAGCTCTCTATTTCATCTGCCAAATTACGTGCTGCAACTGGTGACACCAACTTTTCCTCAGGTTCTGAATAACTTGGCTGCATGCTGTCAGTAGCTAGCAAAGACAAAGGGTCCAAGCCTACTTCAACATCTTCCCTTTCGACAGGCTTAACCACTCCATAAAAGCTGTTTCTTTTGGCAGTTGCATTTTTGGATTCTGGTTTCTGGTTTTTGGACTCAGTTGACTGTTCAAGGTTCATGTCTTCCACTGGAGTTATGTTTTCATCTCTTCCATTCTCAAGATGCTCCTGCCCTTCACCAGGTTCTTCCAGCACTGGGGAAGACTTATGCTCTAGTTCCCAGTTACTCTCAGGCACACAACTCCAAGTGCCACTCGTATCAGAAACCTGCTGGTCAATGATATTTTCAAAGCTGTGTGATTTATTCATATGGCAGGGTGAAGTGTTGGCTCCTGATAAAGCTGCTGTTAGGATCTTGGCATCTGCTCCCATCATTATTTCTATTTCTTTGGAATGTAAGTCCAAGCTACGTTTTTTCAGTAGCATTCCTGCTCTACTTTCACTGCTGAAACTGCAGCTTCTCTCTGAAAATAGTTTCTGCCTCTTCTGTCTTTTTTCACTTGTTTTCTTAGGAAGAACATCACTGAAGACTACATCTTCGACTGAATCCTGAGTTATAAACAGTGGGCTAGACACAGTTTCTAAAAGAGAAAATGCATTAATATGGTATCATAGCCAACAAAAATGTTTATTTCCTGAAATTACATGAAATCTCCTCTATTTCCTTAGCAGTGAGAAGACTGTGAGTACCACAGTCTCAGGTTTTCCATTAAGAAGTTATACTAGCATTAGCGAGTTATTTCACTGGCCGCAAAGATGTCCTGCAGACCAAAAGCTATCTACTCTTTGGACTCAAAGCCATTTATGGTTTCTACCTCCTTTCACTGTACCAACACCCAGTAGACAGTAGGTGTTACACCTGTGAAGTAAAGGAAAGTAAAATTCTAAGTAAAAAGCACTCTGGTTGGTTGTGGGTTTTCTGTTTGATTGGTTGGTTTGGCGCGAGTGAGGGAAGTGGGGTGTTTGTTTTTTGGTTTTTGGGTTGATTTGTTTCCCCCCCCCCCAAGAACTACAGTCACAGATTGATACATCAAACTCCGTAGTTCATTCTGGTTCTGAAAAAAAAGTATCGTGTTTTTGCCCAATACAGATGCACTATTTCATTTATGACACAGCAGTATATTTAGAAAACATAGATTAAATTTAGCATGTGGAAGATAAAGGCTGATCTTACAAATAGTGTTTTCCTCAAGGGAATTTGGAATATTAATTGCCTAGATAACTCTATGTTAGTAAGGTAAAACCTCCATAAGCATGGAAATTCTACTATATTAGGATCTCAACACAGGACCTATTGTACCATATCCACAGCTGGAGGAAGTTTGAGTCTCACATCAATGCTGTCTCTTGGCTAGCCATCAGTTCTCATAACTGTCAAAAAGGTTCTGGGCAACTTCTTACCTGAGACTCAATTCTTTGTTATCAAGATACACTGAAGCTGGACTACCTTGTCCTAGTAAAGGACAGACACAAAGGCAGAAAAAAACTGAGCCTCAAAATTTGGCTTTTATATATCCATAAATCTTCCTCATCGTAAATCTCCAGGTAAGTAAATAAATTCTGTACAGCACAATGACAACTTGCATTGTTCCCACACTGGCAATATAAACTATAGGAATAAAGAGACTTGTCCAAGATCAGCAAGGTTTAGATGACAAAATCCAAGAGAAGAAACACTTAATTCTCTTTGTTTTCTAGAACATTACTGAAACACTCGCAGTGCGGAACAGGGAAAATCTCAATTTTGATCTACTCAACAGTTATTTTCATCCTTAGATTCCAGAGATTCCTTCTAAGTCACTTGCAAATGATAATGGTGAAATGTAAACATTGTGCAAGACATCTGCACGGTGATTAGAAGTTTTTTTTCTTTCCATAACACGAAACAGATTGCAAAACACTACAGCACAAAAAGAGGACTCTAGCAAGTTCTGTTTCACTCTGAGACTTACCACCACTGCTTTTCCTTCCACTGCTATCAAAAATGCCAGATGGAACTTTGACAATACTGTTACCCCAAGAAGGTGGATCAGTTCGACTCGGAATTTCTGTATTCAGCTCTTGCTTTTCGTAAGATTCCTCTGCAGAAACCTCTGCACGAAAGAGAATGTGAACTTTAGTAGATTTAACTAATTTCATTTGCATTGTTAAGTAAAATGTAAATCTAACACTTATGTAATAACAACCCAAAGGATCAGTTCTACTAGTTACTGAGCATTTCCTGGAAGTAATATCCAGAGAGGTGACAGTTACCAGTATTATGTAGAGTGCTTAACTGTTCACAAGCTTATAGGATTTGCCAATTTCTCCCCTTGGTAATTTTTCAACTAACCGAAGTAGAATAGGAATAGTAGTTTGCAGATTTTCACAAGGGACTACTTGTTTAATGAGAGACTTAGAAGCTCTGACTCACACAAAAGATCTAGTAATCTAGATATGAAACAAATTCAGTATTAAAAACTACAAAATACCAAAAAACTAAGAGCAAAATTTGGACAGAAGACAGGAGATGACCACAGGGTCATCTGTAGATGGGAAGAGTTTGTAAGAAAAAGTAGTGCCTTTTATTAGGTTAACTAGTACAGACAAAAAAACGGTCAAGATTTCAAATATATAAATGAGAGGAATGGAGTGTAAAATTCTGTGTGTCCCAGCACTTTTCCAATTTTTCCATCTATATTAAATTAGTCCAGTAAAAGACTATTTCTGCCTATAAATATATTCCACTGCCATTATTTAGGGCACAGAAGTAATACAACAAATTCCGTACCGTTATACCTTGAACTTGGCAACATTATTAATTCAGTACACTAAGTATTTGTGGTAGTCTAACGTATGAAGCCCACTCATTACCAAAAGCCTTCATTCACATAAACATGCATACTTAACCTTTTATTAAGGCTCCAGCTTTTAAAGAAATATCTTTGTCTCTTTGTGTTTCAGCTGCAGGAAGACTATCCCCATCATCTCTTAAAAGCTCATCCTTGGATCCGTAACCTTGGTCTGACTGACCACCTATTTAAAGAAATACAAACATGTACGTCAAATTTGTTTCTCCTTCCTATATTTGTTTTTCAATATGAAAATTAATTTGTTTACATGTTGTTTCTCCAGAGAAGTTCATAGTAAGATGTTCGAAATGCCTAATTAGTGGACAGATCTACTTGGTGATGATGACAGCAGAAATAGTTAGGCTATACCAACCCAAATTTATTTTTCTAGTTAAACTAAATACCAGCTTTTTCCCCCAGAAAAGCTATGGTGACTAAACACTTTTAATGCACTGTATCCCCTTTCATTCCTGTCCTATCTCATTAGCATGAAATGCTTAACTGTTGGCCAAGCTAAATTCTCAAGTGCATCTATTCAGATGAGCACAACACCAATTGAGCAAGCTTCTAACAATGAATACAGCTTCCTCAAAAATGTACCATACACTGTGCTATATCTTTGTGTTGTAGGGCAAAGTATAAATTGCAAAAGGAAAAAAGTAAAAAATTTTTTTAAAAAGTCTGTTCCTCCACAACACCAGTTAAATTTGACATCTATAACTCAAAGTTTATAGTACTACAAAAAGTAAGACATAGGAAACATCAAGAAAGACTCTCTTTTCTGTATTATTTTTATCTGAAATGCTGCTGAATGTGCAAAAAGACAAAAATACTATATGGGACATATTCTTCAGCAACATGTTAAACAGGATTGTTTATACACTTTAGAGTACCTATCAGAATACATTACTGTACCAAAAAAAATCAAAGTGGAAGTTACTGAGTGTGAAAAGTGTTAAGAAGCTCCATAAAAACTGAGTGACAGACACAATTAATTTACCATATGTATTACTGCTGATTATTTTACCAACAAATAAGCAAAAAAAATTAAGTTTGAGCAGACATCAAGTAATACATTTGGCTACTACATTAAAAACTTTTTATATAGAAAATTAAGTTGTGAAATTCTTTGGTTCTTATTTTCTATCACAATTTCAATAATGTTAGTATCCCTGCTTTGCACAGAAGTGAAAACACCCTATCAATAAATGGGTGAATTACCTGCAGAAGTAACATTCAAGGGCAGAAACAATGCACACGTGCATCCAAGGCTTCACACCATATGTCTGCACCCCACACCGTGATAGCCAAGGACAAATGCGGCACCCAAGAGACAGCAAAGAGCAAAAAGCAGAGCAACAAAGAGCAGAGAGAAGGGAAGTTCAGTAATCTAGGCAGACATCAGATGAAGCACAGGAATCAGGCTCAAAGTTCTCTTTACAGAAGGGCTCAAGATATTAAAAACATGAAGAATGTGCAAGAACCATTTGTACATTAAGTTTTGAAATACACACAGAAAGAAAGTTTAGTTGAGACTGTGCATGAGTAGGATGTAATCAGTACCAAAGCAGATACGAAGAACCATGCATTTTGTCTTGCCATCTCAAACGATTAACTTCCTGTGCACTCTTTTTAATTCAGTTTATCTGGATGAGTGCACATGTTTAAGGCGTAGTTTTCTCTAGTAGTTTTCTCTATCTAGTTTTCTCTGTAGTTTTCTCTATCCTCTGTCTTTCCATTCCCATGGTGTCTCATAAAAACTACATGACAAGGTTCTGATAATTTCTGTATTTATTTCAAAGTTTAGCAACTACCATTAAGAAACTTGAATATGGCCTCTAAAAGCATATTTTATTTTAACTAAACATATTAATTCCATGAATGCTGATTAGGCCTTTCTGGAATATCATCAAGGAAAAACATTTTCAAGCGCAACCCTCTAATGACCTCAGCAACTATCATTCCTGTCCTTTAATGCAGAGCAAGATTTTACTGACACAGACTATCACTTCTATGACTGACAACATGCATAAATAAAAGAGCTTCATATATCAGAGGCTTCCTACCTTTCCTGAAGATGAACACAAAAAGCAAGGTTCACGAGACCACAGCATGACATTTATTTTAACCTTACAGTACTTCTGCTATGGTTCATTCTAACCTAAAGCATGATCTGCAGTAAAGGAGTAATATTCAGCAACAGTGTATTTCTTTTCTACACACATTAGCTCCATGCTTCAGTCTCTAGAGTTTCAAGAGGGGAAGGTGGTAGTTGTGGAGGGAAAATCAACCGGAGACTAAAAAAATTTAGCCTTTTGGGGAACTGTTAGTAGTGAAACCCAGCAGAATCTAGTACCTGTGCTAGAGTGATTATCAATGGAATCAAGCCTGACTAAGTCACTGACGAAGAGGGTGTGCTCCCCACTGTTAGCATCATTAGAACTATCCACGCTACCATGGCTCACCATGTCCCCATCACTTCCACCCGTGGGACTCCGCAGAGCTAAAGACATGAATGAGAGCTGGTTAGTAAGAGAAGATTTAACTTTTCAGGTTTTTAAACAAATCTAACCTTCTGAGACAACAGCAAATACTTCTGCTTGCACATTTAAAATAAGAATATGAAATTCTAGCAACAAAGTTCAGACAATTAACTCCTCAGTGTGCAAAAGACATTCTAATACTGTTTGAAATATCAAGTTGGCAATTACAAATTTTTATATATTTAAGGACAGATTTTCCACTTTTAAAAGCCACAATGTTAGCCGCAATCCCTAAAAGAGCATGTCATGCTCTTGTTCAGCACAAATAAATCCATTTCAACAATTATTACCTGGTATCATAGGCACTTGGGGGCTCTGCGTTGATTTCTTTAAGCACTGCCTAAACTGTGCTGTGCCATGAACTATGTTTCGTACCTTTGTCCACAGGAATATGCCACTGCGGTTACTGCTAGGCCAAGAAGACTCTAAAACGGCCTACAAAAAGTGACATTGCAATAACAAAAACAGTAAGAAAGTTACACTGAAGAAACACGATATGGTGAGCAGCTTTTTTTTTTCCCCCCTAATCAAAAAACACATTTCCTGTAAACTTGTGAAGTAGGACAAATACTTGAACTATTAGGAGCTCTTCTCTTTTATTCCACAGCTCACTATACAATAAAGTAACAATAAACAATGGATCAAGATGTCTTCAAGTAAACAAGGTGGGGTTTGTTCTTATTTATATATTTTGATAGCAACAAAAGTCAAAAGTAGCACCTCTTTTCTTCACATAGTTTAGAATGAAATTTCATCAGCATGGTACAGGAACTCAGAAGCAAGGAAGAGAGGAAGGGGCTACTTCAGCTAGCCCAGTTCCAGCCTTCATTAATCTTGGATCCTGCTATCTTAGAGAATATACTTTGGAACAGATGTATTTCACATGGAAGCACTAGACAGTCCAAAACTTGCAAATGGAAACACTCTAAATGTGTATTTAAATAGAATTTCTGGTTAGCCAAAGAGCACAGAAATGTTAATCTATCAGTATAAAACCATACAGTGTAGATCCAATGAACTGTAAGCAAGTTCAAAAGGACTGCTTGACCAACAGCAGCAGCAAATCCAAGCAAATAGCTGTAAGAAACAATCTTCAAAATGTGTTACCGTACATTAGGAGTGAAAATAGCAAGAGAGACACTGGTCTTACCTTATTGTAATAACCATAGGTGATGGCATTTGGCTGTATTCCAGCATTTTTCATTTCAAAAAGGACTCTCACTGCCTGAACAGGCTGCCCCCACAATCCACACAGCTGCATTACTACTCTGTAGCAGACCTGACAAGATACAGAAATGCAGAAATGGACTCATGACAGGAATTGTGAAATAGCTGAAGCTCTTCCCTGATTTCCAACTTTCACACATGTAAACAGGAAAGCAACTGTTACACATGTGACAGCAACTACATTGTCCATACACTCCACAGCTTGATGAGGAAGCAAAAATTAAACAGGAAATCACAGGAGTCAAAATAACATCAGCAACCACATTGTCGAGTATACTGATTTTTTTTTTTTCATTTGGCTCTTCCATTTGAGAAATAAAGGAGGTAAGGACAGACCGACGTAAAAAGTAGGATAATTTGCTGCTGTGTGCCTGTGGATACTACTGAACAAACAGTACCCTGCACAGAAATCCATTATGCCATGAGTGCAATAGGGCTGCAGACTTCTTTGAGTTGAATTTAAGGTGTCTTTAAAAAAGGTCAAAACGTAAGTATGCTTAACCTGGTGGTGGCAGTAAAACACAGTGTATTTGCACCTTCTGTTCTATTCCAAGTTCATGGTAGTTTTTTTTGATTTGCACTTGCCTCATCCAGTGGTTCCACATCAGTTTTCCTCATTTTAATTAGAACGTCATATGCCTGCTGCAGTGCTTTGACCTTGGGATGTGCAACTCTGACATAGGCTGGCAGACAGATAAACCACAGGCTGTAACTATGACTGAAGAGACACTTAGCCCACTGTGGGGGGCTTACGTAATACTTCTTGGCTAATTTATGGGCTGTTTTTATCTCCTGTGAGGGTGAAACAAAACAAAAAGGCACACAAAAGATATAACATTCTGAATCTAAAAGTCATTACTATCTCAGATATTGGCTTCTTAAGAGCAAGCATTTAATAATAATAATGGACACATATTCAACCAAAGATCCTTTCTTACCACTCTCTTATTAAGACCATCTGCAAGAAAAAACTGCTGTCGGGATTAACCATTTTTCCCCCATTAAAGCATTAATTTTAATTATATACTACAGTCTAAAGATTAAAAATGCACATGACAATCTGTAACCTCAGATGCTTATCTGCTCATTTATCTATTCTGCTTCTTGTATTTGGAAGTGTTCATTCTCAATAGTTACAAACACCAAACCTCTAAAAACATTAACTTACAGTATAAATAGGTAGTGGCAGTTTTACTTAAGAAATCCCTATCTTTCAGTGTTCATACAGTGATTACAGTGAGACTCATCTGACCTGTTTTGTCCTCTTTGCCATGAGTGCTGGACTATTTGAAATGCTGCTTCCAGCTGGGTGTCTGCTGAAGGAGAGCTTGAGCTCCTGTGGCCTGTCAAAGAGCTTGAAATCTAGTCGTGGGAAGTTTTTATAGCTATATAGATGATTAAAAAAAACCAGAAAATAAAAGCTTGTCACATAAATCCATACAAAGACACAGGTGTGGAAAGAACTGATAAACAGCAGAACCAGGGATAAAAGAGAAGACAGCAAGATCTTCTTAGCCTTATTCACAGAGATACCACAAGCAGATGCCTTGGACACTAAACCTTCAGAGACAGTTATCTAGGTCATGAAGGGCAGGGAAGCACAGCCAGTGATTAACAAGGACAACAGCTGAAAACAGAACCTTCATGATCTCCAAAACAGACAGGAAGAAAAAAATCATACCCAGAGTGTATGAAATTCCACACTTCCTGCACAGGGCTGAAAAATACTGAATTCAACAAACCTGAGAAGTGGAGTGCATATTTTGTTCTTTTGGTTCATCATCTGCAGATCAATAGTACTGGGTAGGATTCATAACCCACCCTTCATCATTCCCAGCAAGGAACAAAGTGCACTACACTTGCTACAAAATATACATAAATGGCTCAAACAGGAGAAAAGACATTGAATACATGTAGAAAAGTATTACTATGAAGTTGGAAAGAAGTCACAGAAAAAATGAATACCATCATCCACATGCCTTCAAATATACAGACAAAAGCCACTGACTTCTAGAGCTTCAGAAACTTATCAGAATCTAGGTAGCTCCTATCTTTTCAAGGGATCTTCTGAACATGGTATTAAAGAAAGTCTTACACCAGCATGGAACATCTGCCCAGCTAAACACCAAAAGCATTCTAGTTTCACTCTATGTGGTTTTTTAACTTGTACCTGTATTTTGGCGCTCGGCCCTGTCCATCATCAGCAGGAGGCTCTGGTGGCATAATGAACACTGTGTGTTCACTTTTCTGTGACTCATCAAGCTCAATCAACCGTGCATCTTCAACAGAATCTACATCAACCTGAAAACAGAGTTTGTACACTAAGTACAGAGTTTGACTTTGTAACAAAATGTCCCTTTTAATTATGTTAAAATATGTAAAAATAATATATGCTGCATTTGATTAGGTATATATTATATAAATTATACTTGTTCTAATTATTCAAATACCAAATCCACAGCTTTGTCTTTTCATTTTTATTTCATGATCAGATAATCCTAAACATTTTGAAGGACAAAGTACCTTCTCTCCTTTTTCTGTTCCTTTATCTGGAAAGAGCTGGGAAAAGAGAAAAAAAAAAAAAAAGAGAGTTTCTTCTTAACTCAAAAAAAATCCTAAAAAATTTGATTAAAGCTGTGTCATTTACTACATTTCCATATTACTGTAGAAGCAGTTCAGCTGTTTTTCAAATACTTCAGTAAAGAATTCAGTAATCAGCATGCTTTCAATCTGTTGACATTATCTACTTAAAAAATCCAAAATCCATCAAAGAAAAAGCGTTTTCTTTAGTTAGTTGAAAGAAACTGCCATTTTGCAGCTATGACAACCTGTAACAGTATCAAATCATTAACAAAGCATTCTCTAGATGTGTACCCCATAGTTCTAAACACGTACAGCCTTTTTCCAAGTGTCAATTTTATTAGAATCAATACTGAATCAAAGACTAAAACGATAATAACTTGGTATTAAAATGAAAGTCCTGCCCAGAAAGAATCATGTGTAAATAATAAATGTAATTCTCCAGCTCCTAATTTTTGTATTGCGAACTTGGCATTTTAAAGATGAAGCTGTAAGTTTCATAACCCATCTTGACCAGAACCATATGGAAAAGATTTAAAAAAAAACGAAAAAAACCCCAAAGAATGGGACACAGCAATCTTTCTCCCATAACAAGCACGCAACAAAAGGGGAACCTACCTATACAAATCAATTTTGACCATAACTACAGCACTACACACACTTAAGTTGAAATTGTGTGAAAAAGAACAGCACAGATGATCACTGGTAGTAATTCCATATCAGAGGAAGGATAATTAACATTTAAAGAGAAGACATAGATGGCAGTTTGCTTAAGTGTCAACTACTGGTATTTCTGGCATTATCTTATGGATTGAAATCCTACAGGGCTCTAATCAAAGTTTCCTGCAACAATTATTATCATGCAAGATGATGAAGAAAATGACTCAGCAATAACCACCAAGCGTTTAAATCCCTTTGAACACTTCCTGCAGAGGGTACCTACCTTCTCAACTAAAAGCCAGGACATTAACACAAAATGAACAGACGCATATAATTTAATAGTATTGCTACATTTTTCACCTTTTCTATGCAGTCATCAAAAAATGCCAAGCCAGTATCCTTGTCACTCACAAAACTGCACTCTTCAATAAAGCGGCTGAATATCTGTGTTTTCGTGAGATGTGTGTAGAACTTTGTATAGGCACGGTCTCTGCTTTTTAAAAATCCTGGTTATAAAAGGGAACACACAACAAAATACCAGTTATGAGTTCCATATAAAATCAACATATAAATGGTCTACATAAAGTATGTAAGGTGCTAATACATAAAGTATTTGCTTTATCAATAAAAACAACTACTTATATCTATTTGTATTTGGAAGATTAACATAGCAGAACTTTTTTAGTAACTACTTTTTTGCCATCATTAATACTTGGCAATCAATCACCCCCATGCAATCTGCTCACTGTGTTTGTTGATTCTTTGTGCAAGAAAGAGTATGACCTCATACAAAAGCACCTAACAGTTAAAACAATAATAAAATAAAAATTATGCTATCCAAAGAGATGATGGGCCTGAATATTTAAGACCCTCCAAACCATTGAGTAAAAATCTCTTCTCAAATCACTCATCCAGTAATTAAAAATAAATCAACAATCAACCCCATAAAAAAGAAACAAAACACAAAATGCCACCATGTACAAAACACCTATGACATTTTATGCAGCATTCAACTCACGAAGATATGACAAGTTACCAGTGATGAGGCCAATGATGTTTTCTGACTATTGTTTTATTACATTTCTAATTTTTGCCCCATATATATTTTCCCACTTATACCAAGACCATTACTTCATGTTTCATTATTGGGCTTCTAGCATTTTTGCTCTGTACAAATTGAGAAATATTTTTCCATTCCCATGAGGTGCCCTTAAAGAATATGCTACGAAGAGAGGGCACCATGTTACTCAAAGCTTTTCCAATACCAGAGCTAGTTCAAAACTGCAGTTCTATCTGTATATACCTGTGTTCTAATCAATTTTTAATCATTCAACTTTATACAGCTGCAATCTTAAATATTGCCAAGGGTTGTACAATCAAAGGGAACTCTGACCTTTCAAAGTTACACAGCTCCTCGACCCTAAAGTTTTAACATTGCCAATACTATCAGCCACTGGTTTGTCTCACCCTCACCTTGATGATCAAACAAGGAATCAGCAGCAGTTGCTTTTTTTGAAGGTGCCTGTGTGATTGGCTTGAGGAACGTTCTGTAACCCTTTAAAATAGATGCCATAAAACGGAGAAAAGCTTCCTGGATCTCCATCTCAAGTTCTATCATCTTCTTCTGCCACGAGAAATCTGCCTCTATAGGGGTCATTTCCACTGCAGAGCCTTCTTGAGTTTTCCTGTGAACTAGGAATGAGCAACATGTACAGTCCTTTACTAGAAATTCAGTGTATTTAAAAATTTTTTCCACTTTCCCATATTCAGACATGACAAGCACTAGAAATCCTGCAATTACTTTACAATTGACCTGGCCCATATAAAAGGCAGGTTACCTCAAGAGCTGACTGTATGTTCTTCTAACTCATGCACTAGTCAGGGACATAAAAGGAGGATGGATGTCAGCTCAGATAATATTACTCTCCACCCAACTGAATGCAGTCTTTCACTAATAAATCAACAGAATCACAAAGATCACGTGTAGCAGTGCATTCTCCTGCCCGAACCCACCCAGCTCCTTCTTGGGCTGCTTTACAGTCTTCAGTCTCCTCAGGAATTCTCTTTAGACCCTGGCCTTAACTCCTGAGCAGTTAAGCTCTCCTTGAGCTTATCAGAAACATTGTTCTTCGAAACTACTGCTGCCTAAAGAATGGCTGTTGCCTAATGGAAAGCCTTGGGACACTGTTTGCCTGAATCATAGCCTGAATGGAACAATATAATTAAACTTTTGAGGAAAACTCCACTGGTTACCAATCTCCAGGATGGAGAATGATAGACAACTGAAGCCAATCACCTCATGACACTATGAAGACCAGTCTGGAGCCATGCCCTTTGAGGTCTTCTGGGTTGCTGCAACTGCACCAGCACCTCCTTCTCAGTGGGACCTCTTGATGTTCACCAGCTTTCCAGCTAGTGATACTCCAAGGACCCCACTGCCAAAAGCTGCCAACAGGATCTGCACTAATACCTCCCCACTCCTCAAGGCTCAACTCATCACATACTGACAGTTGCCAAGGTATCCAACACTGAGTATCTCACTGAACTCAAGGTGAATTTTTAACAGGTATAGACACCTTTGTACACAACTCGTTGTGTCTCTCTGCATGTGTGAATGAATTTAAACACCTGACAGCAAGCACAGCATGAGTATCTCAGGTCTGTAATTAAGTTACTGTGGTGCTTACAGTAAATCTTATTAAATAACTTTGTAAACGTTAAATGAGTCAATGATTAAATGCTGTTAACTCCTTTAGACATAAGCCTAGGACTTAGTCCGGACTGAGCTCCTTAGTCTAGGTTTAAGTTTGGACTTGGTTGCAACTAGGCTCTAAGGAGGAGTTTGGAAAGCAAGAGGGTCCTCTCTGCACCTCTTGACTGAAGAGGAAGGTCTCCCTTAGTGCTTTGCACCCTTGCCCCTTTGCATTGCCAGCCTCTGCTAAAATAATTCTATAGTGATCCTCATCTGATTTTCCTTTGTGAGCTTCATCCACGTAGTAAGTAATAGAGTGAACACTGTCATGCTTTCACAAATTCATATTAAACCTGCTTTTGCTGATACCTTCGCTGGTGATTCTTTAAGTGCCCTACACTACTTGCCTGCGACACCATGTTTTCTCTGTTCTAAGACTGCACATCTAAAACTATTTGTCTCACAAAAATTCCAACATTTTAGTGCACCAAAGGGTAGAAACAAAAAGGTGACATTCAGAGTTTATTCTTGCATTCTTAAAAAAAACAGCAGGAGGTACTGCTGAAAATTATAGTTCCACACTCTATAATAAAAATATCAATTATAGTAATAAAAATATTTGTACATAAGTATAAATAAATATTATAACTATTATAATATTGCCAAAATAGAAAAATATCTATCTAAGAGATATTACTGGTTCTGCTCAAGTTACAATGAGGAAGTAGTTCTGTATCAGGTAGATTGAATGATACACCCCACTGATAAAAGAAAAAGAAGAGTTGAGACTTATTAACAGATCAAGTAAGGGCTATCTGCAAAAAAAAAAAAATTATAGAAGATTAAGGCAAGAACAGCTACCTCTACCATCTTCTCCTTCTGTAATTTACAAATTTTGTATATTTTGTGTACCTATGAGGTTATCATTGTGTCCTTCCCCATAATGATGTGACCTAACGTACCCTGAACCAACTTAGCTGAGAAAACTTATCTACAGTTAAAAAGAAGCAATAGCTGAAAACTGTTAGGTCAGTTAGAACTTTGCTCTTATCTGTCCAAGTCATAGGCTGAAAATGGTCAGTTTTCAATTTTCTTTAGACAAAAGAGTTTGTCAAAATTTCGCTACTCCATTATTCTGGTAGAAAACCCATTATGTAGGAAATTCACCAGCACTGGACCCTGGGAACTACCAACTTGACAGCATTCCCTCTGTGCCTGGGAAGACCATGGAACAGACACTCCTAGAAGCTATGCTAAGGCACATGGAGGACAGGAAGGTGATTTGAGAGAGGCAGTACAGCTTCACCAAGGGTAAGTCTGACCAACCCAGGGGCTTACTGTAGTCACTGAGTGACTACATCAGTGGACAAGGAAAGGGCTACAGATATCATTTATCTGGGCTTCTGTAAAGCCTTTGACACAGTTTTCCACAACATCCTTTTCTAAAAATTGGAGAGATGAATTTGATGAGTGGACTCTTAGATGGGTAAGAAATAGGTTAGACACTGGCATTCAATGGCTTAGGGTCCTGATGGACATCAGTGACAAGCAGTGCTCCTCAGGATCTGTACTGGGACCAGTGTTATTCAATGTCTTCATTAATGACATAGACAGAGGGATCTAATGCACCCTGAGCAAATTTGCAGATTACGCCAAGCTGAGTGGTGCATTTAACACAACTGAAGGACACGATGCCACCCAGAGGGTCCTGGACAAGCTCAAGAAGTGGGCCCATGAGAATCTCATAGGACCAAGCGTAAGATGCTGAAACCTGGGCTCAGGCAACCTTTGGTGTCAATACAGGCTGGGGGATGAACAGATGATTGCTGAGAAGGACTTGAGGGTGCTGGTGGATGAGAGACTGGACATGACCATGAGTAAAGGCTGAAAAAAAAAAAGCTTAAGTATTAAGAAGTCACAGGGAAAAATAATCACACCTCATGTGACAGAAGGAAGTCCTTACATTTATATACTAATTACAATTAATTTTATTTTTTCTATTTCACCTGCTGCCAGCTGTGGGTGCAGTTTCTTTAAGGTGCTAAGCAGACTTTTACATGGCTTTTTTGGAAACTGCTTCCAGTTGGTGCTCTTCTTATCATCTGATCTATAACACAGGAGAGAAAAAAAAGGACATATAAAATACAGATAGTATAAAGAAGAATAAATTCAACTGCCCTTACAGAAGGCAGTACCTAAAAAAAAATATTTTGAAATTTTGTCACTATCCCTATTTCTTACAAAGTAAAAAAATGGGAGTGACATAACTCAGAATTTCATTTCCTGAGATACAGAACAGTAAAAACTGAATAATGAGTTTTCCCCAGTCTGTAAGGAGGATGTCCACTAAGATTTAATTTACACTTCCTAGATGATTTCTGTTTCAGATTTTTTTATCAGTCTTGCATGACTACTATGCAAAGTCTACTCCACCATAAACCTGCCATACTGCTACTCATACAAATAAAGACAGTTCTGAATACAACATGAAATCATTACTGCAAAATGCGGGAAGATCAATCTGATAATTTTATGGTCTTACGGCTACTCAGTCCCATCTTCAACAGGTCTACAAATATTAGGAAGTGAGTTCACAGCTGGAAACCTATGTGTTTCATTAAGCAATGGGTAAGTTGCCTAAAGAGATGCTCATCTTTAAGAAGAGCAACACATACAAAGCTACACCTTCTGTATATAAAGAAAGAGAGTAGGAAGTAAATCCTGAAAACTTCTACACCTCTTTCTGGAAAGCAGAAAATGGGGGAGAATTGTTGTTTCAGAGAATACAACAAACCTTGTGGCCATGAGACTGAGTCAGTTATTGCTATCTAGACTGATACTGTCACTAGTTGGTTTTTCACTTTGCATTTGTGATATCCTTGTTCCGTTACTATTTGCCCTACCGGCATCAACACAGAAACAGCTTAGGAAGGAAGCCAAAGTTTCATGAGTTAAAGAAAAATTTGATGCTTACAAAGGCCTTTGCCCATTCCTTCCCCACAATAATGGCATGCCTATAAACAATATAAGTGGTACCATTCCAAAAATGCCAGGAAAAGAATCCTGCTATAAAACTGAAACAAACTTGCAAACCTTTGCCCTAAAAAGGCTATTCAATGAACTTTCAATGTTAACGTTCACTGAGATAATTGAAAAAAAATTTGAAAAAGCATTAAAGAGGACATTGAATGAGTAGGCTTTCAGTATTTTTCACCATACTGTAAGAAAGATAGCAGCAAACTTGCTTTAGAAAGACACTAGACAGACTGATGGACCAGAAAATACTTAATCTTCCAAAAGTTATTTTTCTATTAAGCAGTCTTTCCAAGTTTGCAAACAGTGCTGTTGTTAAATGGCTTGTCCACCAAAGAAAAAAAAAAAAAGCAAGCAAACAAGCAGCATTGCCAAGGAAATATAAAGGGAAATGAAACATTAATCTTTATTCACTAGTAATAGGATTCTGCATGATTCTCCACACAAAGTGCTTCATGGACATTTGGGTTTACATACACGTCTCCAAAACTGAAAGATACACTCATTTTCAGGTTAAGCAAGTTTTATAATGCAGGTATCAACATCTCATTTTTACTAAACTGAAATACTATAGATGCCAAATTCCTCCCGTAGTTAAATATGTCATACAGATAAGATAAATGCAAAATGCGCAGGAAAAAAACCACTTAACTACTGAAAGAGAACTAGACTTCTAAGACAGTACAAGAAAAGGTGCAAAAGTCCTTCCAGATGATTGCCTCAGGGAGCTTTTCAGTTCAACAACCAATACAAATAACGTGGGTACTTGGTATTTCTAACAGTCATCCCAACAGAACCCTGACGTTCTTAACTCCCTGTGAAATCTCCTGTAGCTCTATTTTGCTGCAACCCAATCTTCAACTTCCATTCCACTTATAAACAAAAACACTGCAATATTTTTTACTGCAAATATCTTCAAACACATAAGTTATCTTCCTTGGCTTCTTCAATACATTTGTCTTTCACAACACTTAAAATTATTATTCCAGTGGTATAACACTAAATATACCAAACTGTATGGCACAATGGCATACAGGGATGAAAATGCTTTTTGCAGTTTTTCTAAAGGGAACCTATGGGAAGGAGGGAAAAAACCCAAACAAACAAAAATCCCCACAATCTGCTTCACTGTTTACCATTTCCTGCTACTAGTAAAACAAAGCATTTCAGTAATACAAAGGAAACATTTGCTTCGGTAGTGGAAGGATCCTTCTGAGATAATAAAAATCAAGCAAGCATTCCACTGGTCCACTGATCAAATGACTAGTATAATTCAAACTAGTAAAAACAAAAGCCAAGAGTTAAAAAGAGACATGAGACTGAGTAGAACTAAATTTTCATAAAGATGGGCACTTTAGCTACTGATGTTCACACTCATCTTGAACTAGCTTAGACACCTCTTTCTATTTATGATCTAATTAATTTAGAATAGAAAGGTAGTTAATAAAGTTACTGAACACCTGAAAAAAATAAATTTTCAACTCTGTTATCTGTACACGTGTAACATAAAACCAGGCTCTGAACTAGCCTCTCCTCAAGAAAGTGCAAAGAAACTGTTCATGCAATACTTTCAATTTAAGAAAAGCACTAAAAATATGATTAAGTGAAAACATTTTAGAATTAATGCAGTGAAGACATCAAATTTTGTTTGATTGGTCTCAAAAAAAAAAATTGGTTCTTGTAACTTAAAAAAAATTTCTTTATTAACACTAACATAAAGTAGCCTGAGTGCAAGACAGCATCAGGATGTCATGAAGGGTCCCAAAGCATTCACGTTCGTCTAGGTTGGAAAAGATCTTTAAGATCATCAAGTCCAATCACTCACCTAACACTGCCAAGACCACCATGAAACCACACCACCTCTACACGTCTTTTAAATACTTGCAGGATTAGTGACTCAACAACTTCCCTGAGCAGTCTGTTCCAATGCCTGACCTTCAGTGAAGAAAGTTTTTCCTATTATCCAACCTAAACCTTCCCTGGTGCAACTTGACGCCATTTCCTTTCATCATGCTGCTTTTTGCATGGGAGACTGACCTCCACCTGACTACAATCTTCTTTCAGACAGTTGTAGAGAGTGATATGGTCTCCTACAGGCTCCTTTCCTACAGACTAAACACCCCAGCTCCCTCAGCTGCTCCCCAAAACACTTGTGCTCCAGACCCTTCACCAGCTTTGTTGCCCTTATCTGGACTCACTTCAGCACCTCAATGTCTTTCTTGTTGTGAGGGGTGAAAAACTGAACACAAGATTTGAGGTGTGGTCTCACCAGTGCCAAGGACAGGGGGATGATCCCTTCCCTAATTAGTTATCATAATTACTGAATTTATAGCAACATCTGTGTCACATTTTTATAGGAAGTACCAATCCTTACTTAGCAAGTTTTAATTTCCTGTGAAGCATTAAAGTAAAAGAACAAGGGACAGTAAGGAACAAACCATACTGGATAGAAGAGCATTTAGCAGTTTTATCTCCCAATCATTTCAGCAATCTCTCCATCTACAGATAAATGTAAAATCTCCATAGAACTTACATATACACCATGTTTGTGTCTAAGTCAATGCACACAATATCCTGCGGTGGATCGTACAGATCAAAGTATCGCGAGTCAACTCCAACAATAAATGGAAGAGGTGCACTGAGGACGGTGGCCAGAGACAAAGGACAGAGGGGGATATATGGACATTGCCACTGAAATGGAAATATCATCTGAAGGAAAAATTAAATGAAATAAACATATTAAAACAAGACAACAGATACTGTATAATAAAACCCAAGAAGTTACATGCAGCACATTGAAAGGAAATTGCTAAAAGCCTTGTAACACTGTCAGACAAATGTACTCACATTTGATCACTTACTTGCAGCACATCTTGTATGCAAAGATTATGATCTTTCTAATAGTTATTAACTAGGGTACTTGAAATAAATGCTGTTGCTAGAGGACATGTCCTTCTAGTACATAAATCATTTTAATTTAGAAAAAGCCTTGTAACAACTGCTGTTTAAACTGATTTCCCTCCTTGCTATACAGAACACTTTGTACTTACAGCTACTACAGCTTCAGCAACTCCTGTCAATACAGCTGGTCTAAGAGAATGGAGCAGGATCTTGCCTTCTAGCAATACAAAGAGTAACAGAGTGGCACAGTTTTCTGGTCCAAGATTCATGAGCAGAGTGCTAAAGTTTGCTCCACTAAGGAGTGCATGGGAAGGGGGGAAAAAAGAAGAATGTTACAGGGTTTAAAAAAAAAAAAAAGTCACTACCATTACACTGCTGGCAACTGTTTGGAATCAACTAGTTGAATCGTACTAGTATTACCACACATCAAATATCTACCTAACTAACAGCATTAGTTATCATAACATTAAAAGACTTGTACTACCACAAAGAAACCTAAATTCAAATTGTATTTCTAAAGAAACATATACTAAACCATGCTACTGCTGAATTTGTGTTGTTTACGGCACTCTCTTTCATAGATGCACAGGCAGCTTGTCTTCATAACAGTAAAACAAATCTAACTGGTTAACAACTAATTCAAATACACAACACCAGTATTTTCATATATTTCATATGATGGGTTACTTCAGGCAAAAATTATGAACTGGAGTATCCATCTGATCTTAGAATAACAGTATTTTGGTTTTTAACTTAAAAACAAACAAAAAATCAACAAAACCGCCAAAAAACCCCTCATGTCACAATCATAGGAAGCTCTAACCCAGAAGACACAGGCAGTATTCACACAGATTGAACAGGCCTTCAATCACAAATCCGAATTTTTAGGTGTACTTTTGAATTTCTGAAATGTGTGCACACTTCTGCATTCACAGATTGCACTTAACTACTTGATGTAATTGTTTCTCTTGAATCCAAAAAAGGAAAAAAGACAAGGTAGCAGTCTCTATGCTACTAAAAAAAAATTGCTCACTACACAGGTTCTAAAAATACAAGATCTTTAAATACATGTATTTTTTTCCTCATAACCACTTTCTCATTCCTTCATAGTTCCTAAAACAATCTGGCAATTCATATTTATTACAGGATAACTACTGATATTATACTGCTCCAATGGACACATCTGTGTCAAGGTGACAACACTCCATAACATTATAAATGCATATTGAGCTTTCTGTTTAGAATACCTAATGGTACTGCCGTAGTATTTTACTTCTGTCTATGACTGACTCATATTTGCCTCTGAATTTTTCAAGTAGCATACATTTAAAGCATTAATAATGATACCTTAATGGCAATGGTGTAGAAACTGGCTGTGACAATATTAATGCATCATGGGCAGAAAGCTGAAACACAGAAAGTAGTATGTGATTGACATGGACAATCCCAAAGTTAATACAGCATAATATTACAATATAAATGTATACACAATCTCATGAACTACCTGGCAGACAGACACAACATCATGCATCAGAGACAATCTTTGGGACTTCTGGTCACTCAGTGAATGTAGCTTGTATTAGTCACTGAAACAATTCTCAGAACTACAGAAAATTGCCTGTGACTCAGTGTGGGACACGTAACTGCTGCTAGGTGATTAAACAGAGAAACACAGGAGACAGTGCCCCAGAGGACTAGCATTAGACTCACAGCAGTGAGTGGACAAGTGAGGGAAAGACAGAAAACAACCCTACCAAGTGAGGTAATGCAAATGGTGCCTACAAAATAGCAGGGTAATATATGGCAGAAATTTCAAAAGTGCAAGTAGGAAACTGTTGCCATCCAGACCACCTGAAGTCTGAACTTGTTGCCTTGGCTAACTTGTCCCACCTTTATACCAGTGAGACAGAAAGCAAATCCATTCTTCTCCTCCCCTCTCCCTTCCACCAGCAGGTGGGTATTCAAAGACAAGTAAAAAGCCTAGAGGACGAAACTAAAGACAAGCAAAAGCCTTTGCCATCACTGTAGTTAAAAATGGATGCAAATATTTTGCTTACCTGCACAAGAATTCTTGGCCTCTGTGGTGAAGGGAAAGGTATACTGTGCATAAAATGGGATATATGCCTGCGAAGGAGACAAGATGTTAGAAAACCAGCACCGGGCACTAATGAAGGGCTGAAAACAATGTTAACCACATTTTGGAATTAATATGGTACCATATTTTAGAAAGACTGCTAAGATCTATTTACTGTTTTGATACATTTAAGACCCTATTTATGCAAACCGAAACAAAGAAGCTCCATTCACTCACATTTCATGCTTGAAAATTAATACTAGTATGTATTAAGATATGTAAGCAAAAGGTAAGAACACAGTGGCATTTTTAGGCAAGCCATTTAAAAACCCAGGCAGCCTAACTCCATTCTACAGTTTCTAATGAGGCTTTCCTAGGAGAAACAATATACCTCACTGCCAAGGGTCTAACAGTTTTGAAAGTAACATCGTATTTCAGTAAACTTTTAGGACCATGAAAAGCATCCTTTGCAGTTTTCACACACGCACACACACACACACACACACACAGGCAATCTGCATTAGCTGCAGTGCTTGGAAACAGAAATATACATTGCTAATGTACAGAATTCCTGAGCTTTTATTTATTAAACTAAAACACACGACTGCAAATATAGCATGTATCACAGCCCAGTCACTTTCTGTGAATGATGTAGCTCAAAAAAAGGTAAACACACTGGACATACTTTAACAGAAAAGCCAGAGTAAAATCTCCTTAACTTTACTGACACTGCAAGAGAAGCAAACAGAAGTAGCAATAATTTATATCAGTACAAAATAAGGTAAATAGTGCAAGCAAGATTATGGATTAACTAGACCAACTAAGCAAGTGTGATATGCATAAATCACATGATTTCTTGAGCTGGTAACTATATTCCCACATCAACCTGAGAAATGTTTTACATACTTTTCAATGGGAAGTGGATGAGGTCCAGAGACAGACAGTTTGTAGATGAACATAAGAAATTTTCGAAATGCTTCAAAGAAAGGCCAATGTGAGAGAAGGCAGATGCATTTGTTCGAATTGATGGACTTAGAAGTAATCACTTTTCTTTCTACAGTTGTCAGGAGACCCAGCTGCGATTGCTGTTTTTCTGTTAGCAGCTCCCGGGGATAAGGCTCATAAAACTGAATAGCAGCACCATATACCTAAAAGATGAAGAAAAACAACTAATCAGACTCAGTATTTAACACGAGATTGGGTTGGAACTTTTGAAGCATTCTTAAGTCCTTGGTGTTTGCACACGCTATAATGCTTTTTCTAGTAGCTTATGAAATGACTTTTCACTGATGTAACATACAGAAAGCATCCTTATAAACAAAATGTTTTTGATACTTGTGCCTCTCTTCCCCATTTTCATTGCACTTTCCTCAACAAAGCATTTATATCAGTAAATTGACAGGGAAGGAACCAAACTGCATGCTGTGACAAAACCCTACACATTGACTGTCAGGGTAAAAAACACCAAACAGAACACCTAAAATCCCAATCTTCATGAAATGTTTGTGTTCACTAAATTCCCCTATCATTACCAGAATAAACAATAAAATTCTTTTAGCTTTGACTTCACTCATTTCATCAAGCTAAACACATACTGACCTTTTCAAGTATTCCTTCCCTATTTGTCCAAGTTTCATAATTAACTGAATTATTCCAGCAAGCTTAGCAAAAGAAGAACAGGGAAAGTAAAATACTAGCAGCTACTGCATCTCTCCTTGCAAAAGAAGGGAGAAATATCTTTCTTCTGTTTGGAAATGGAAAAGTATATAAATTTCGTATTCGGGGAGTGGACAGAGAGGAAGTTGGGCTGTTGCCACTAACAGAGCCAAACTGCTGTTTATTAGCCACAGAAAGATAATCACAGTACTCCCCCATGCAGTTCACACAGAGACGGACGGAGTTGGCAAGCCAAAACAAGAGCTGGGAGACTAACCCTAAACAAGGGCTCCCTGGCTTCATCACTTATAATCCTGTAGTCTACTCTCTGTCTTGGTATAGCAGACACTGCCTTCCCAAATGTGGGCCAAATCATGCAACACGTTTTTGGTGCCTGTGTGTGCTGGTGGCCTTATAACAGATTCAGAAGACAGACTGTATTCTGAATCTATCACTTCATGCAATTTCAGATGGATCACTAGTCTAGGGTCATCACTAGAGTGTTTCACATGTTTCCTCTCAGCACATACTCTTTCTCTCTCTGCCTACTTAGTTTCCAATCCAGGCACATAGATACCTACAGAGCTCCATTACACAAATTCACATAGAAGCGGCTTTTAAGGTAACCATAAGAAAACTATAACAACTTAAACATTACTAATACATTGCTAAGATCTCTTTTACATGTAGACTACACTTCCATTCCCAGAAACTCCTTATTTGAAAGAACATGGAAATCCACGCACTATGAGTTTTGGTTTTGTGAAGTGTATCATTCAGCCTACATGGGACTAAACAGCACATACTTTTCCATCTACTTCCTGTTTGGATTTACTTTCATCTTACATGAAGGTTTAAATACAATTTTATAAGGAAGTATTGAACAATGTATTTTGCAGTATTTCTAAAGTGCAGAAGAAACAATCCCTATTTATCTCCATAGTAGCCATCTGAAATAAAATAAAAAATCAGTCAGTGTGGAGCCATACCTTTTCTGCAGAAGAGCAGGTCAATACAAATGTTGAGAAGACTGGTAGTGGATATTTGGTTTGAGGGTCCCAGCACTCTATAGTAGCTCCCATGGGAAGGCAGAAGAGAGGAACAGATTCCGACAGTGGGAATGATTCATAGTTCTCTTGAGGATATCTGAAAATTAAGCCTTAAGAATCGGAAAAGTAAGCATATTTGTTCTGTAAGCCCTAAATAATGTAAGCAATGTATTTTCCACAATATATAGCTAAGTCTGATGGTTATCTGAACTTTATAATTGAAGATTACATCTGTAAATAAAGTCTCCCATTTGACTGTAAGACTAAGTCATCCATATGACAATCATTCAAAAACAGCGTTTGAATACTAAAGTTACTCTTCTGACTACTGCCACTCTGGTAACTGCTTAAAAACCAGTACACAGCAAAGATTTTTACATCAAACCATTTGGAAATTACCTATGCTATTTAAATATACCACTTGAATGGATTTTATTACAAAGAAATTCCTATTAAGAAAGTGATGATTTATACACTATAAAAACACCAGTAATACCTTCATTGAAAATAAGATGTACTAGCTGGTAGTCTGCATTTTCTGCTCTCAGTCAGCATGTTCAGTTCAAACAAATTGTTTATTCAGTGTTCAGAAATATAACTCTTGCTGGTAGAAAATTGAGACATGAGCACTGGTTTACCATTGCTCCTCATATAGCTTGTTTTATGGTACAATGACTTCATTATCTATGCTATCCACTTCTCTTTGGTAGTTTACTCCTTTCGAAGGAATTTGGTCCACTTAGTGCTTAGCAGAAACACTTCTGAAAGTTTTTTTTTGCTTCTTCAGAAATAAAAAATGATCTGTAGCAATGAATTAAAAAACTTTAAAAAACCAGACTTGTCCTTTATTGTTCAGAATATTTTTCATTCTCCTCAAACAAGGGACAAGAGAATAGTTGTGGAACTTGCAGGAAGAAACATGTTTAACTTTCAAACGAAAAGAAAAACGTTGAGGCACAAAAAGAAATATGAGTAAGGCTGAAGAGAATATTTAATTACTCCTTCTCCGATATCACAAACAAAAGTTTTGTTTTGTATTTTGTTACATCCGAAATGTTTGCTAAGATTTCAGCTAAAGCTCCCAAGCTTCCCAGCCATGATAAAAGCTAAAATAATACAGAAAAATATTCCTATCTTTTTTTCTGTGGGAAAAAGTAAGGAGAGTAAAAGAGGCATTATAGGAGTTAATCATCATAGCATCCTTTAGGAACAGAATTCTGACAGACAGCGCTTAAGCTTTTAATACTACTATTTTATTTCAACATGGCATTTGAATCCTTCTGTTTAGACAGGTTCTAGAATTACTTACCAGCTTTATATGCTAAAGAGTTAGACGCTGGCACAGACTTCTTGTAACAAAGGTATACACTGGAGCCCCACTGGAAGACAAAAGTTTGATCTCAGAACCAGCAAAGATGACAACATGCAGCAGAAATCAAGTATAAGCATTTGAATATACTCCCACTTAGAAACAAATCAGACATTTTAATAAAAGTACTACAGAATAAAATGACTGGTTGGCTGTTGAGTGTATGTAAATTACGAAAACAAGAATTCACCCTTCTCTCATGTTTCAGACGTTACAGGATTTGCATAAAATAATGACACCACACCACTACCCTCTCTGGCTATTCCAACAAAAGAACAGGCAAAAGTGATGCAGATCAATTTGCAGCTTCATGTTTTCTTCGCTGTTTAAAAGTAGACTCTTATGGGAATCTCATTAGGGAAAATGAAATTCTAATCATCATCACTTGCAGATTTTATGTATTTCCATAAATGGATTTCTGACATAGTATTTTTGCAGTTTGTCTAAACACACTCTCATTCAAAAAAAACCCCACTTATTACCACCTGAGTAAATTAAATGCAAAACAGACTAAATAAAAGAGAACCCATTAAAGCAAAGCACAGAGAAACTGTAAGCAGCACTTATCATTCTTGCAATGTCTTGGTAACACAGATATTATTAACAACTAAAAGCATTTCTGATTCATCCCGAGTGNTCAAGCTTATAAATACTCACCATACCACAGTTCAAATTCTTATCAACTTTACAGAATGTATGAGGAGGCGTTTCTCCTTTGCTGGTAACAATAACACAGATATCTGTCACTGCTAACGAATTTTGAGGTCGAACTGGGGGAGCCCTTCGGTAGGTGATAAAGATCCGTTGAGAAGAAGCTGAGCTGTTGTTAACATTAGCACAACGACCATAAGGAGTAGCTTGAATCACTTCGCAGCCTGAAATTATGCGTTCCTTTCCTTCATACAGAACTCTGCAGACATGATGGAAATAAAGTGTTAAGTGCATTCAAATATACATGAAATTACTTGGTCAAATTCAGATAAACTGTCCATTCATTAGCACTCTATGTCATCAGTGCAACATTCTAGTGTGCATTTTATATATTGTCTTTCATCATGCAGCACTTGAGGTTGAAGAAACTACTCAGAAATATTTGAAATTATACTGAATTCTCTGTGAGAACAGATTAGAATTATGGAAAAATAAAATCAACCCACACTTAAAAGAATTTAGTTACAGACTATTTAGAACTAGTAGGAATGCTCCACTATGAATGAAGATTTAAAGCTTGGGTTTTTTGCTTGTTTGTTTGGGGGTTTTTTGGTTAGGGTTTTGTTTGTTTGTTATTAGTTTTGTTGGGGTTTTTTTGTGGCGGTAGGGTTTTTTGGGGGAGGGCTTGTTTTTTTTCTTTTAAGAAATATTCTTGGAAAAGAACAGCAGAAGACAAAAGTCTGCTTCCTACATGAATTTTTAGAGGAAAAAAAAAATCCAAACCCAGTAATAACTGACATTCACAGTCTGAGTAACACTCCTTAGGACAATGGGGCAGGGACACAAACTAATACTCTGTTCCACACAGAAGGAAGAAATAATAACTATAGTTGACTGTAATCCTAGAAAGCAGAATACATCTTACATGGCTGTGCAGCAACATTTATATGGTATATGGATTTTTTTTAGCAAGATCATTAGTTTACATCACTGTATTCTTAGCAAAAAATGAAAAACCCTTTACAGCTTCGTAGGAGCTAAATGAGCTAAAACTTTTCTTTACCAAAATAAAGCTATTAGCAAGTGAATATTGGAAGAAATGCAGAAGTCGAAAGATGCATCACTGACCATTTTTAAAGCACAGATGCTATTACAGGGCAAGATTTATCTCCCATTCTACACCCAAGTAAGGAATAGTTCCATTTGCTTGGTTCTCTGCACTATGTACAGAGTACTTGCCACTTTCAAATCAGTTTTCATCATTACAAGATTACGGATGAAGGTAACACATTAAAACTTTGTATTTTGTGATCTCCAACTTCCTGCATGTAGTCCATCACAACTTTAAAATAAAAAATAACCAGGTAATACATATTTATTGCCCCAAAAATACCTTTGGTTAAATGTTTCACAGACTACTAGTAAGTATGTATTTGAAANGGGGAGAGAGAATTTAAAAAAAATTAAAATTCCATTGCACTACTCCAAAATAGCACCTAGACATGTATATGCAAACTGAAGTAGCGAGTAATCAATATGAAACAATTTCTAACATGAAATGAAATCAAAACAACAAAACCTACAAAACTGAAGCCTCACACATGGTATAAAGAACAAAAGAATTACGATGTAGTGATAGAACACAGTGTGGTAAGAAGAGTTCAAGGAGCTACTTCTTTAGGTATCTTGGGTTTNCTTGTTTGTTTGGGGGTTTTTTGGTTAGGGTTTTGTTTGTTTGTTATTAGTTTTGTTGGGGTTTTTTTGTGGCGGTAGGGTTTTTTGGGGGAGGGCTTGTTTTTTTTCTTTTAAGAAATATTCTTGGAAAAGAACAGCAGAAGACAAAAGTCTGCTTCCTACATGAATTTTTAGAGGAAAAAAAAAATCCAAACCCAGTAATAACTGACATTCACAGTCTGAGTAACACTCCTTAGGACAATGGGGCAGGGACACAAACTAATACTCTGTTCCACACAGAAGGAAGAAATAATAACTATAGTTGACTGTAATCCTAGAAAGCAGAATACATCTTACATGGCTGTGCAGCAACATTTATATGGTATATGGATTTTTTTTAGCAAGATCATTAGTTTACATCACTGTATTCTTAGCAAAAAATGAAAAACCCTTTACAGCTTCGTAGGAGCTAAATGAGCTAAAACTTTTCTTTACCAAAATAAAGCTATTAGCAAGTGAATATTGGAAGAAATGCAGAAGTCGAAAGATGCATCACTGACCATTTTTAAAGCACAGATGCTATTACAGGGCAAGATTTATCTCCCATTCTACACCCAAGTAAGGAATAGTTCCATTTGCTTGGTTCTCTGCACTATGTACAGAGTACTTGCCACTTTCAAATCAGTTTTCATCATTACAAGATTACGGATGAAGGTAACACATTAAAACTTTGTATTTTGTGATCTCCAACTTCCTGCATGTAGTCCATCACAACTTTAAAATAAAAAATAACCAGGTAATACATATTTATTGCCCCAAAAATACCTTTGGTTAAATGTTTCACAGACTACTAGTAAGTATGTATTTGAAAACTTTGAAAAAGTTATGTGTCTAAGATAAAAAAAGAGGTTTTTTCATAACCAACCATTTTCAGAACTTTAAAAAAAATTTACATTATTAAATTTTCAAAATTACTTAAATACTATTCCCATCTTTAAACTGGAATATGCAAATGTTACTGTTTATTCTGATCCAACAGAACCAACATGCATCTCATCATAGCATTGATGACATACATGAACTGCAGTCCTAGAAAACTTTAAAAAGCAAAGAAATCACGCGTTAAAAGTATAGTGACATAGCTGTCAGGCTGCAATAGAAATTTATTCAACTAGTTCATGGAGGACAATAATCCTCAACAGTGATTTCAGTTTTAAAGACTCTAATAATGAGACTCGCTACATTTGAAACAGCATGTAATCTCATGGATGTTCAAACCCAGCCTGGTATCAGCATTTCCAAGTTGCAACGTGAGTTTTAATATACTACCTACAGGTTCAAAGTATGTACAGAGAAAGTACATGCTAATTAAGTTGCTTCTAAACTAAGTACTATTCTGGAAGAACATGTCTTTTGCTCTTTTTATTGAATTACCTACTTTGCAAAGTTAAAAAGCCCCAGCAACACAGCACACCAGCAACTCTCAGGCCACATTCATTGTGCATAAAGAGTTTACATGAACTCTTCTCATCACTGCCAATCAGAATCTTATTCAGAAGAAAATACTAACAGAGCAGCCTCCAACAGAAGTTGCTATTCAGTTTCATTTCAGTTTCATGTATTTTAAATAAAATCCAAATTTATTCCAGAAAAACCTGCCTGCTGACAGCTTTTGAGAAGGAATAGGGCATTAATCAGACAATTCCAGCAGTTCAATTTAATAAATTTGCAAATATTCTCAGAAAAAATACTTAAGGGCCTGACCAGCGTATAAGACTCTAGCAGTGGGGTCACCTCTCATAAAAAGCAAAACAAAAATGAAAGCAACACTCAGCTCTACATATACACTGGAGAAGTATTATTAAACACACACCATTTCCTGACCTCATGCGTAGTACCAAATTTACAGTATGGTACTGTATTTGCATGCAAATGAAAGAAAACCAGCATTCATGTATCACTCAAATTAAATGATGTTTTTAATGAGTCAGACGAAAACACTCAGAAGTGACACATGAAATACTGAACATGACACCCTGTATATACGATGTCCTCCCTGACAGCCTAAGTTTGCTCCTACTTGTTTCAACTTCCCAGCATCTGCCTTTGAATAATTAGCACTGATCAGGGCTAGATTTGTTTCCTCCTTCTTTAAGCTTATAGTTTGGCCTTGATCCTAAGTGCACATTACTTAATATTTTACCAACTTCAATACAGCTTAATTTCAAGCAAAATATAAATTTATATATAAAATATAAAGTTTACTTTAGATGTTAGGTTCTTTCTTTGTAAGAAAGACCAAAAAAATCTTCTCTCTGTAAGACTGTTTGACAGCGTACGTGGAAGTTCTCTCATGATCACTTTTACTGATTGAAAGGTATACTTCAAATGCATCAGATAACAGACTTTAGAAAGAAGAAATACTACCTTCTTGTGGCTGTTGAGTTAAAAACCTTAAGCCACAGAAACTTTTGCTTCTGGAAAACCACTTCGAAACAGACAAACTTGCAAATTGCACTGAGTCCTGGGCTGTTCTTCAGCTTGACTCCTCTTCTAGGTCCAACCATATTTCTGCCTCTCATAGTTTTTATGCAAAATAAGCCTTTTGAACACCTCTTTCTCTCTCATTTAAGACAAGGAGGTTTGCAAGTAAGGAACTAATATACTGGGCACTAGGAGGGTCAGACGAGTGGTGGGTCATGCAGAGGGAAGACACTGATTTATCTTTTATTTCTACTACCACCACGATTATTATTTGCCAAAACAAACAAGCCATTGGTTTCATTTTACCCTAAGCTGTTCCAAACATCCAGCTGCAGTTGTCACACTTGTGGGATTTAACGAACAATGAAAGATGATGGCTGTTAAGAACATCTTCCAGTTTCTATTACGTTCCTTGAAATTTGAGTTCACTTTCTTTTTTGAAATACATCTCTAATGAAGAAAATCATTTGTTCAATTGATAGTCCTGCAGGCTTTCAGAGTTCAGGTATACAGGAATTACGAGGGTCCTTATACCCAGAATCTAAATGGTCTTTAGCACAGAATCACTAAGTAAACTGTCCTTAGCACAGGATCACTAAGCAAACTAAAGCTTCCCACACCAGTTTAAAAAAAAAAAAAGCTGTTTTTCTTTTTAATGAAAAAATAAATTGGCATTTCTTTACTCATACAATGCAAATTACCTAACTTTTGCATACAAGATCCTCTGCCTCAGACAAGAAGTCTAACATTCTTCCCTTAGTCCTTTCC
>VWZF01001458.1:62112-74111 GCA_013396755.1 Sclerurus mexicanus | reverse complement strand
TAAAAAAAAAAAAAGCTGTTTTTCTTTTTAATGAAAAAATAAATTGGCATTTCTTTACTCATACAATGCAAATTACCTAACTTTTGCATACAAGATCCTCTGCCTCAGACAAGAAGTCTAACATTCTTCCCTTAGTCCTTTCCACACTAAATGTTACAAATTCAAAACCACTTATTATTAAAAAAAAAACCTCTTTTCTGTAAGGTTTTCTTCTAATTTAGAAAGAAGTGCTGGAGCTCTAACTCAAAAGTAAAACAAAAAGAGGTGAGATTTTGTTTCAAAGTCTCACTGCACTTAAACCAAAACAAACCTCAAATCTCAGTTCTTGTCTATTTCTGGAACATTAGCAAAAAAAAACCAGAAAAGCAACAGAATGAATTATTAAATAGCTGAATTATTTCACAGACATGTAAGATTAAGATACTAAATTTTACAGCTACATGTAGAAAAAGGATCTTAGAGACCTTATTCTAGGATTGAATCTTTATTTTTCCAATTAATTTCCAACTAATATTTTTTCCAACAAATTAATCCAATTAATTCCAGGAAATGCATCATCCAGAGGCATGGTACATGGCATAACTATATGCAAGTAAGTACCTACAGCAGGAAGTCACTCTAGGAGATTACATACACTTCAATTTAAGAACCAGTGGACAAAAAAGCCAGGAAAGAGGATGGAGGGCATGGAAATACAGAACAAAAGGACAACAGCAAAGAAACAGTAAGGCATCTCCCTCTTCTCCAAAGAGCATCTGTTTAACTACTTTCTCTAAAAAAAACACTGAAAGAAATACACAGACACACACGAACACCAAGAAATCACTTGAATGCCTGGACTGGGACATATATATATATATATATATAAAAATGAGTTAACCTTGACACAACACTATGCATTTCACCCTTTCAAGGGATGTACTCTTTCTCTACCAACTAACTCAGCATATCAGACAGGCTCAAAGGCAAAATATTCTGTCACATCTGATTCTTTAATTAAAACAATAGAGAACAGCATAAATTAGCCTTAGACTGTACATACATTTCTTGTCCAAACTCCACTTTTATCTGAACACATTAGAATTCAAACACACACACACAAACACATACAAAAAAGATTGCTCTAACCATCTCTTGCACATAATTGAAAGACAGGAGGACCAGCAGGGGGAAAATATCCATCAATGCTCAGAGAGAAAAGCCTGGCATAATGTGTTAGGTGTGACCTTCTAACAAGATCTGTGTACAGTAAAATACAGAATAAATACTATTTGTCAAATAACCACCATCTTAGCCAACTATTTGCCTATTTTGTTTAGGGCATATTACCTATGAAATCTACCCAAGCATTCAAGTTCCTACGCTTGTGGAAGACTCAAAAATAAACATGTGCTAGCCAAGTTGCTTCTTTAAAGCCACCTGCTGAAGACTGATTGTTCAGGAATTCCTTTGAGGAATCACTCCCTGTAGAAATTCTTCCTTCTGCTAGAATTTACTGAAGTTTAAAAAATCATTTCAAGAATAACTTCACTCTGCAGTATCTCTTCTTGCAGTGCCAGTCAAGCACACTGGAAAAGATGGTTTTAAAAATCAGTTTTGCTGAAAACTATTAGAACAGAGTTTAGATGATCAAGATGAACAGAAATTGCAATATACCAGGTTAATTATTCAAGTTGAACCACAACCTTTAGAGTAAACTGTCTTGCCATGAAACCACTTTAATTATTAAGATGCCACTATCAGTCGCCTCCTGCTTGGACTCTGCTTATCAGCTAGCACTCAAACTAGAGGCCAAAAACAGGATATGTACGCTTCATGCCCAATGCATTTAAGCTTATAAATGAAAATAACAGCTTACATATACATGCATGATTTGTATTGTTTATTATTTGATAACTAAGGAAAAACACACACATTTCTATTTTGCCATAATTTTAACAGCACCCCTCAAACCATGCTCTATTTTCTCTTTCTCGTTATATGCCCAGTAGTTCTGAAACGTCATTATATATTTTTAAGTTATATCTTTTACCATAAGCATTAAATTGAACTCCATAAAGTGATAACTTTTGTCCTCTGAAGTCATCATTTTCATATTAAACATGTTAATATTTCTGGATTTGGACAATACTATTTCTATAAATTAATTCTGTGCTATTCTCTCACCTTTCATAAAACTGCAGCAGAGAACTTCATTTCTCAGATTTGATTTGCTTCATCACTCTCTCTCCCTCTGCTCTTTTAAACTAAAATAGTACCATTGATTTTAAAAAGACAAGTTCACTAGAAGACTGACACTTCATTCAACCTATTCCAGAAAGAAAATACTACACAGAAACACACAATGAGCAATACAGATTCAAACAGTATATTTTTTAGAAGTTTTCTCACATCTGTTTTCATCATCATCTATGAAGAGTCAGATTTGATCATTACTGAAGGAGGAACTGAACTAAACAGAAATCTCACCCAATGTCAGTAAGTGGTGGTTTGTCCCGGCCTCTCTTGTAGCAAAGAAAAAGTTCAGGACTCTTGAGACTTCCATAGTTTAAGTTGGCTTGAAGGGCTGTAGGGGTGGCTTCAACACAGGTGTATCCTTCTGGAACAGTTTCACCAGCTGATTTAATTATCACAGCAATGTCAGTAATTGGAGCCTTTGGACCAGTTGACTTTGTTTCATGTCGATTTATTTCTTGGTCCAACAGGGTTGCTGTATCTGTATCGGTAAGCCCTGCCACTACAAAATAGTCAGCCACCCGTGGACCTTTGTCTTCTATCATGGTTATGTCAGTACTTCCTAGGGAAAATAAAGAGACAGAAATCAAACACTCTGCTTTCAAACTCGACCCTTCCCTCAACAACTATGAAGATTTAGAACTTTTGAAGAAATTTTTGCAATTACAAGAACTCCTACATAGAGAGTTCATGAAAATTCTAGGGAATCTCCAAAACAAACTTTGACTTTTGCTGCTCAAACAAGATATTGAACGATATTGTTGGTAATCAGATTTCAGATCTAGCACTGTAACAGTTATGTTTAAAGCAAGATAAAGGATAACTCAAAGCTCCTAGCACAGCAGTTACACAGACAATTGCTTTGTGTTAGCTGCTGGACTATTCAAGATCTTCAAAGGCTATAAATTAATGCAGATAGCCCAATCTAAAAGCATCTATATTTTTCTGCCACTGCTTGTGAGCAATTCCACTACAGAATCGTGTTATCTTCCCTTTTTTTTTTTCTGAGAGAAAGAAAGAAAGAGGGGAATGATTGCAAGTACAAACTCACTGCTTTAACTTCTGCACATTTCATCCATTTTGATTCATAACCTAGACCTAACAGTGCAGTCTTGAGACATTCAGCTGGCAACTGTAACATCTGAAAGTCATTTACAAAAATCACACATCCAAACCCACATTTCATCAGCTGATCAGGCAGTACACATCACTGCTCAGCTGCACATTCCATCTGGAAAGAGTTGTTCTCCCAACATCACTGATGTTCACTAAGCATATGATTTTAAAGCAGAGAAATGCAAGTTTCTATTAAGAACAAACCTAGCTGGCAGTCTGTGCTCAAGTATCTCAACTACAATTTCAAATACCCAATTCTCATTAAATAATTGTATTTTTAGAGGATAAGTAAGAAGTATTGAAACAATAGCAGCCAGCAAATAAATACTATTGTACCCCTGCAGGAAAATAGAAGCCACCTTCTTTTAGATCCCCTTGTTTCCATCACCAGATTTCTGGGAATCCTTTCTATAATGTTAATCAAATAATGGAAGCCTGGTTCCCATCTTTGAAAATAGGACTGCCACAGCTGCCAAGGTTCCACCTACCAAGGAGTGGGTATTACTAAATAATAAGTGCACCAAAACTGAGAAATTTCTTCTGTTCAGAATGCCCTAGTCTGATAACTGCAGCAACACTGGCCTCTGCTAACAGAAAGGTGGTTTGGTGGAGGCAATATAATTCTGTTCGCTGCAACCTGGTTTACCATCCTCCTGTTCTTATCCTGCTCTTCTTTACTGAAATCATACTGAAAATGTATTTTCCATCTTCACAGTTTACAAGACTTCTATAACTTATTATCTAAAGTGTTCTGACTACTCAGCTGAGGGAAAAATCAGTTATGCATTCTGCATATTTACAAAGAAATTTTAGCATAAGACTATACAACTTAGGTACCAACCACTATATTGCAATGTATTGTAGCACAAAATCACAGTAGGAAGAGGAATAATTTCATCTGAATTTGTTGTACTTCTATATTCTAACTATCTCCATTTTTTATTTTCTAAGACTGAAGTAACAACTTTTCAAATCCTTTCAAACCCAAAAAGAAAGTACTTACATTCTTTAAAATATTTTTCTCCAATGCTTTTCACCATCACTACAATGTTGTCTAAACATTCTGGCTAACAGCTTTTGTAGGGCAATTCATAAAGAGACACAGAAGTGTTGGCTCCCCTACATAGGAAAAAGCCATGGGACAGTTCTTTACAGGACTGAATTTTCAGGCCTAAAACATATGGATGCCATATCAATGGGAACAACAAAAGGTTTATTCAATTTGTCAGGTGTTCATTGTCTAGGTCTCCTAAAGAATAAGAAAAGTACTCCAGAGCCATAGCTATTGTGAAGCTTCTGCATCACTTTTAGGTACAGAACTTGAATCAGTTTGCCTTTTCTACTATCATAAAAACCACGAAATCAGCTATAAAGGTAAGCAAGTCAGCAAGAAAATCGGGGTAATGGCTTCATCTTCTATAAACTGGTACTTCTGTTAAAAGGTCCCTTCTCATACTGCCACTGCTCATTTTCACCTTCACTTTTGTCTGGAACTATAGTTTGCGCAACCATGTAATGGACTGGAACAAGCAATTGCTCTGGCTGAACGCTAACCTGCTTAGTGTTCAACCAGAGCAGTCCTACAGTGATTCCCTCCGTCAGCACAAAAGCAGCAGCAGCATACCCCTTTCAGCAGCAGCAGAGACTTACACTGGATTAATCATAAAACTGTGAAGAGTTTCAGTTTGCCTCTAAGATGCTTGGAGTTGTTCACAGAATTATAAAGAAAGAAATAAAGAAATAAACCAACCTCTCCCACTGCCCTGAAAAAAAAGGCCTGAGCCAGAGTATGTTGTAATCTGCAAAGTACCATTTGCACTTGATGTATAAGAAATGAAATTACTGGAACAAGTTGCTAAAAATAGAAAAACGGTTGGCATCCCATTAATTTTTTTTTTAATCCAAAATCTTTGTTAAATATTCCAGCCTTTTATTATGTGGATCAAATTCACACAGTTCAGTATCATGTTCCTCAGTGTAATGTTAAAATAACGGTTTACATTTACCTTTAGCACGGAGAGCAGGAAAAAAAACCCAGTTACAATTCCATGCGTCAAAAATCTCACAAGAGTTTGTATTTTTAATCAGAGCTGTAGTTCCTAGAATTGCACTAGTTATCCTCCACTATGTTTTAAGTGAGAACTTAATTTTCCTGGGAAAACAGAGAGAAAAAATTAAAGGAACCTGAAAAATTAAATACTAAGATTTGGAAGGTTAAAATGTAAATGAAGAAAATCCATTCCTAAATATTTACCAGTGGGGTTCAATAAAACTGCAACAATTGATTGCTAAGGAGCATAGACTTGTGTCCATGATTCTATATTTTCCTCTTTTCATGGCTATGTTTTACTTCACAGAAACCCTGTGCAATATGTGGCAGGCAAAAGTCAGAGTCACCAGACAATTCAGCTGAGAAACTTGGCACAAAAGCCTTGTATGTCAGCACAACATTTAGTGAGTTTTTCAAAATGTTCTGAGTCCAGTCTCTCACACAGTTCCTTTTCCACATGGATAAGTAAGGTTTCAAATAAACACCACCAGTCAACTCTTCAAGAATTTGTTCTCCAGTTTCAAAAAGATTTAAGGCAATATGATCACTCAACAGAGACTTGGAAGTAACAGCTCGTAATTAAGCCATAGTATTCTTCTCTGATGCAACAGCTTTAGAAACATAAAGAGACTAAATTATAAATTAGGAGATCGCCACTGTTACAAATAGAAACAACAGAATTCAGTAAATTCAAGAATACTTTGCCTTCTAAACTTCAGGGGAAAAATAAACATAGGCTTTGTGGGGGCCAACATGAATCCACTGCTATTTTCCACTATTTTTGAATACCTCACAGAAGAACAAGTATGAACACTGCTCCTCTTAACTGACAAGGGAACAAACATATCCTAAGTTTTATGACATCAATTTTTCCCAAGAATAACTTCAAAACTACTGGCCTCTGTTCATTTTCTATGACTAGTTTTCTGTACATCACAAACCTAACAGAAAAAATCAATACTTAGAAAATACTGAGATTTTTATTGTAATACCATACTCTTTTAGGAAAAAAAAATACCCCAAAATTTCTAAAAAGTGTTACTTTCATGTTGGATGATGACAATGGACATATTGAAAAAAAGCCAACATACAAGTCCCATGAACGATCTCATTTTTAAAGTCTAAGATACTTCAGTGTAAGCCAAATAAACTGAAAACAAAAACTGGGGATTGTGTTTTAAGAACATGAGCAAAAATATTTGAGGAATTACAAACCTCAATGTCCATATGGATCCATATACGTTGGTGATATTTTTTTAGCTATTTCCTAATTGTATTCCACATCAACAGAATCATCACAGTGAAGGTGGTTCTCAATGTTAACTGTATGCAATAAATCTGAATGATTGCTCTAGCTCTAATTGCCTCAAATTTTGTTTCTGTTTAACTGGATTTCAAGACATGGAAGTTAATAGTCAAAATCACTTTGAAAAGCAATGAGGAATGCAATCATGGACTACACAATCGAAACTTTAGATTGTTTGTGGGGGTTTTTTCAAACATGAAATACAGTTTCGATTCTAACACACATACACACACAAGCTCAATTGTACACTGAAAGTGCAAGGGCTACCATTTAACAACCAGAACACAGTGCAGTTGGCAGTCCAGTTTCTTGTCCATTCCAGTACACATTCACTGTTATTGCTCACATCAGTATGTTTGTCCATATCACAGTTACTTTTAAGCAAACCCATTCCTACTCAGGTAAGCATGCAACTTCAGCTTATGCACTTCACTTTCACAGCAGAAATCAGACCTTGCCAATGCATCACAGATAACTTAAAATTACTATAGAATGTAACATTATAAACTATTCAACAAAGTTAAGTGAGTTCAGATGAAACAAGGGGGTTATCAAACACTTCAGATGTCACTTGCAACACACAGGAAAGTTACACAGACATGTCTACATGAGTTCTCTGAAGAGAACTAAGAATATAGGGTACATGCATATATATACACACCCTCATACACACACTTTCATACACACCACAGCAAAAGACATAAGGCAACATTACTTCAAGCATACTATTAGCACTCAACAGGATTAAAACAGGAAAAAAAAGGTAGACCACAAATCTTTAGCCAAGGACAGTCAACAGCAAGAGAAAATAAATTATTAGAAATGCCTTCAAAGACTTTCTTTTTTGGATTGCATATCACACTGTCATGAATTGTCATGAAAATTACTAAATGAAGTAACAGTTACAGTCACTTGACTAAATCATATGCATATTAGAAAAACTAGAGCTGTAAAAATAACTTCACAGACATGCAGTGCTCACCTTCTACCTGTCTTAACACAACCAGCTGTGGAACTAGAACGGCTGGATGTCACACACATTCTGGTCTGAACATGCATATATGCAAATACAGAACCATTCCATCCTAGAAGTTTTCAAGTAACCATTTGAGAACGTAATAGTTGCACAAGTTGATTATCTTAGAGAATCACTGGAAAAATAAACTTAAGGACAAGGTGAAAGATAAAAAGCTTGCCAATTACATTTAATGAAGTATTCCTGTAAGAGAGCTTTTATGAGTAAACTGAACCTCATCCAGAAAGAAAGCTGTATCAAGGTCCTGTACTGAAAACAGTCTCAACCAGCTTTTTGTGTTAGATATCTAAATTGTTGCAAATTTGCAATATGCAAAGAAAACAATGTTGACTCTGTACTAGCTGTTCATGTATCAGATTGTTCTCTGACAGCATATGAACAAAAAGTCAGGCATAAAATGAACATAATAAACTTGGTGGGAAAGTTTGCTAAAGCATTCCAAATAGATCAGGGCACTACAGCAGGAAACAAGAAGTATTACAGCAAATCACCTCAGGTAAGCAATTCCCATGGAAGCAAAGGCACCAAACCTAGAAATATTTTGATGAAACAGTAGAGGGATTTTTGCCCCATCTGCACAAAACCCAGTTCTCAGAGCAGCAGAATTCTGAAAACTGTGAATGTTTGAGAACAAAATCACTTCTGATTTAAGGTTCTGATACTTCACACACAGTTCTATCTGTATCTTATCAATTGATTAAATAAATAAATCTTAAACCATAAAATGAGCGGACATACTTAGCATCCAAAGACCAAAGGCTAGAAAATCACAGGTGGGAAATTAAAAGATCTTTCTCACACTTTAAAAAATAACTTCTACAATGACTAAAGACAATCATAATTTTTAAAAACTTAACTGGAACAGGTATTTGGTGTCTCTCTGTGGGGATTTGTTACAAAAATTTTCATGAGAGCCACTAGTAAATACACCATTCATACAACAAGAAACAGGTGTTTATATTCTCCCAATGTAGATTTCCTTTTCAATTTCAAACCATGGATTTTAAATGATCCAACAGTGTGCATCACAGAAGAAGAGTTCAGAGATGAAATGAACTGACTTTGCAAATCCAGTATTGTAATAAGTGATGTTTAGATAGCAATAAATCTCTAGTTTTCTCAGTCACGTACAGTTTGCCACTTAGGCATCAATTTTGTTATGGAGAAGTCCTATAATTTTTCAGACACATTTCAGAAAAAATGGAAAACACTTTGGCCCTAAACAAAATATATTATTGTTCCCCATTACCTTGAATTTTCTTTGCATTTTCTATGCTTTTCTGTCCTATATTAAATTCTTTGAATTGCTGGAGCAAAAGCTATCAAAGAAGTCAGGAAACTAGCCCAAATTTTTGAGCTTTATACTGAATAAATTATTCAGAAAAGACACAAAAAAGACCACTAACAATTTAAGATTCTGTCTTAGAAAGCCAAACTGTACACTTAGTCTGATTTTTTCTGATTGTTGGCAAAACCAGCTGCCACTGTGTCCTAGATACAGTAGCCAGGACCAGTTTATCACTGCGTGGGTGTAACTAAGACTGTGTATCCTACACCCTCTATGTAATTTCTGATGAACTGTTGATTATTTGCAGCAGCTGCCCAGGGCACACCTGGCCACTCAGGCTACAGGTTGGGTGTTAAAGAACCCTGTAAGATAGGGGAGTGTTTCTGTCTTCACACCAAGGACTCGGTTGTGATAACTTGCTTCTGGGGAGGCATCCGCACCTTCACACCCAGCCTGAGAAGTCAAGTCTGCTAATGAGCTATCAAGGATTCCAAAAATATCTTATGTGAAACTCCCCATCTCAGGGGAGGTACTGGGCATTCCCACCTGAACCTGAGCATGTATCATCTTGGGGTTTGGGGACTTCAGGTACCACTCATCGGATCCAGAGGAGGACCAGAACCTCAACAGGACTGTGACTGCCACTCTTGACCAGACTGTGACCATCATCCTCACCAACAGGTTTTCCTTTCCTTTTGCTTTGTACTCAGGGGGACCACGTGGTGCTCAGCACAGGGGCTAATCAACATTCTGTTCATGCCCCAGGGTGCTGGGTTGTACATCTGGTTTTTGTGGGTTAAAACTGATTTTTCTCTGTATCATTGTATTTATTGTAATATTTTTAGTAAATTGCAACTCTTTCTGAGGTGGGTTCATTTCTCCTTCTGGTTTACCTTTAAACCAGAACAGCACACACTGCTACAAAACAGTGGGGCAAAGATATGATGATATAAGTGCTTGTAGCAAACACAACAAAGCTTTCAGAAGCAAAGTTTTGTGACAGCAACTTGAACAGCTTCTTATTATTTGCAAAGGACTGAAAATATCACTAAGTTAATGGACACTGTAATCCAGGATACTCAGGACTACGAAAATTTGCCACTCTGAAAAATTCTAAGAGGAGGGAAAAAGAAAATTAAACACAAAAAACAAAACCAGAAAACCAACCAGGCAAGCAAACAAAAAAAATCCAAACTAACCCCCCCAAACAAACCCCGAAAAAAACCCTCCCAACCAATCAACAAAAAAAAAAAAAACAAAAACCCCCCACCTACTCTGGACTATCTAGACTAAATCTACCATATTAATATTTAATAGTTTAAATTTTCCCATTGTACAGTAATTTCAAGTTGTCCAGTAGTATAAAAATTGGCTTCACAGACATGTAAGGCCAAAAAACAAATTCTGAACTGACCTACACAGCCTCAACAAGCAGCTGGAATCAATGAAGGCAAGTTTGGTACCAGTAAATTTAGTCCCACTGCCAAAGACAGAAAACAGAAACGAAAAAGATGTGAGACAGGAAGAATGATAATCAGCAAGCAGTCCAGCTACACTCATTTAATAAACCAGTTTAATCTTGTTTCATCAGTGTTGTACCCAAACTCTTCGTTCACATAACAGAAGATGGCGACTGCTCCAGAGACTCCAAGAAAATAGTTCAAGAGAGAAAATTTAATAATAATAATAATAATAATAATAATAATAGTAACAACAACAACATAGTTCTCAGAGCAAGAAAAGTACTTTATAAAATGAACTTACTGCCCCAGCTGAAAGTTTTAAAGGTTAACTATGCTCAGTATTATGTAATGAGTGAAACATCTGCTGCCCTGGAAACATTCTTTGTTAGAGAACTCTTTCTGTAATTGGAAACTCCTTTGGAAAAACGCCAAATATAGTAGCCTGAAACAAAAACAAAACAGTGAAGAAAAAAATCAAGAGACAAAAGGACAGTGGTTAAATTCCTTCTGAGACCCCAAATCTCCTAGATTGCTTTTTGTAGATTTTTTTGTGCCCTATTTTGCTTGGTCTGAGGGTGGACCATGCTTTGGTCTTGAAAGGTCGAAGGAGAGAAGAAAGGATGGTGTTACAAATCCACCTGAGAGGCTTCCTGAAGTAAGCAGTAAGAGTCTGAGCTATTTTCATTCTTGTTACTCTCTCTACTAAGTACTGAAATAGTTAAGTACTAATATTGAAAATATTTTGCTAGAATCATCGAGAGAGATTCGCCAGATTACAGCATCATGCTTTGACTTAATTTTTGCTAGCCATCTACATTACAATCAGCCATAAGTTGCCTGAAATCATCTTCTAAGGGCTCCAAAAATTCATAGTGGACAACCCACTTGCTAGTTTTGAGGAACATGATTTTCCTTGCTTTTTTTATCTTTTGGTTAAAAAAAAAACCTGAAGGAAGACATCCTTCTTCTCTATGAGTCTCTTCATTGACAGGTTTACCCACCAAACACTGGCTGCTTCACAGACATGTTCAGAGCCTCGCAGCCTATCCTCACCCCACTGAACTCCTTTTGTGGCTATCAAGAGGATGACTCCCACTTCTGGTTGGCCTCTGATACCAGCCTCAAACCACTCATTTCATGTCAGCGTTTTCATTCTTACTCAGCTGCTTTTCAAGCTTGGTGGGAGCTTATTAACACTTCAGAAGGCTGTCTTTTAATCCTTTTGCCAACTCCTCATTAAGAAACTCTTTTGCCGACATGTCTTAAAATTAAGTCCAAACCACACATTTGACAGCAGTTAGCAGCTTTCTGTCTTATGCTGCAGCAGTGAGAATTTTATAGGAGAAACTTTTTGCTCTTTCTGCTGCACTCGACACACCATAACCTTGATTTGCAGCACATTTCTGCAGTAAGGGTCTGCATTAGCACATTTCCAGAAGATGTGGAAAGTGTAGGCTAGACCTACGAGTAACCCATCTAAAGCACTCACTGCACAGGTCACTTGC
>VWZF01001458.1:15512-44287 GCA_013396755.1 Sclerurus mexicanus | reverse complement strand
CTAGCACCGATCTTTTCTATCTGTTACTTGTCAACATGTGTTGTACTCTTTTATACTCTTTTATACTCTTTTTATACTTTATATACTCTTTTATACTCCTTTATATCCTGTATCCCTAAAACTCTATAAGTAAAAGAACTCTTCTCTACTTTACCCAAATAATGTTGTCTTGGAAAGTTTTTTCCTTCCCCTTACGGCAACAGCTAATACTGTTTTCACTGAGAAGATAATTACAACCTCTGGTGGTTATCACTCTTTTGGAGACTGATTCAGAGAATATTTTCTCCTGAGTGAAACTGTCCTGGTTAGTTGTCTCGGTCTATTGAAGGCTCTTACCATCTTGAAAAGAGATTCTTCCTGCCCCTTGTCACAGTGACTAGTGTCCTCTAGTGCGTTTGAGAAGTCTTGAAAAGTCAGGAGGAATTTCATGTGGTTTAGCTGGACGTTGCTTGTCCTCTAAAAATGTGTTTTCACAGTAGCCATGTAACTAGGATTGGCCATCCTTTAGTATCTCATAGGAATGACAATGTTTCTTAGAAGAAAACGAGAAAATATATACTTAGAGACGGACATCAATTTTTCAGAATTAAAATGGCTGTTGATCTTCCTACTCAGCACAACTGTATATATGCAATGGGAATTAACTTTTCACTTCAGCAATTATTTGTGTTCTAAACTGGGCAGCACTTTTGTCCTCCTACTACAGTTACAGGTTTCTTATACATCTTACGCAACATGGATGCTTACTTCTGAATAATTTCTTTACAGATAGTTTTTTGTTGATATATGTGGAATTGCACACCAGAACTTTTACTTTCATATGAAATGTCTATTAGACTCATGATAGTGACAGGCTTTATGCTGTGTATCTGTACTGGGTTTTCATGGCCAGGTTTCGGTAGCAGGGGGCTTCAGGGGTGGCTTCTCTGATAAGCTGCTAGAAGCTTTCCCCATATCCAAAAGAGTCAATGCAAGATGGCTTCGAGACAGACCTGCCTCTGGCCAAGGCCAAAGCCATCAGCAACAGTAATAAACCCTCTGTGGTAACATATTTAAGAAGAAAAAAAAGTTATTGTGCAGAAGTAATTGCAGCCAGAGAAGGGGGGAGTGAAAGAGCCCTGCAGACACCAACGTCAGTGAAAAAGGAGTGCTCCAGGCACCAGAGCTGAGATTCCCTGGCAGCCCTTGGTGAAGACCCTGGTGCAGCAGCTTGCAGTTGTTGTGCCACATAAGTTACAAAGAGTGAAGATAGAGGCATCTGTGAAATTTGTTGTTCAACACACTAAGGAATCTGAAGAGCTCGGCGTTCTCAAGGATTTTTGTAAATATTTGTGTTTCAGAGGTTCATCATATTTGTTTGCACCCACTATTAGGATTAGAAGTTAATTTCTAAATTGCATAATGTTATAGTCATGGAAGTTATTAAAAACATAGTCTGCTTTGAAATTATACTCCTCAGAGTGTAAGTTTCTGCTTTGTTCTGACTCATTCACAGAATCATAGAACATGCTGAGTTGAAAGGGACCTAAAAGGATCATCAAGTCCAATCCTTAGCCCTGCACAGCACCATCCCTAAGGGTCACACCATGTGCCTGAGTGCATTGTTCAAACATTTCTTGAACTCTGTCAGGCTCAGTGCTGTGACCACTTCCCTGGGGAGCCTGTTCCAGTGCCCAACCACCCTCTGGGTGAAAAACCTTTCTCTAATATCCAACCTAAACCTCCCCTGACACAACTTCAGGCTGTTCCCTTGGGTCCTGTCACTGGTCACCACAGAGAGGAGATCAGTGCCTGCCCCTCCTCTTCCCTTCACGAGGAAGTTGTTTTATGGTTAGGAACAACATCTCAAGGGTTTGAGAGACTATAAATACCACTTAAATACAGAAAAATAATCAGTAACTTGGTGAGACAAAATTATGACCATCATTTGCAGTAATTTAGTATTTTTTCAAAGTAGACATGGAACACAAATGCCAAAGTCCATTCTTATTTTTTAAATATTCAGTATATGACAATGCTTTCATAAATAATGTGTTCTTTATTCAAGAATATGGAACCTAAGTGTTTGTCTATGAGAGGATACCAAGGATGTTTTTAGCAAAATATAAATGGGTTGCTGACATCCTATTGTGAATTTAGTAAATATATGTATAAAACTAAAACTGCTTAGCTATGAACAGCCTGAGATTGTGACATCCTCTATCTAAACAATTTGGCAAGCACTGGTGATACTTACAGGAATACTAAATAACTAGTAGTGGAGGAAATACAGGTGAAGTAAAAAGAGCAAGCAGAATTAAGAGGCCAAGTGAATGAGGTTCAATAAGGTGACGTGCTGGGTCCTTCACTTTGGTCACAACAACCCCAGGCAGCTGTACAGGCTGGGGACAGAGTATCTGGAAAGCTGCCCAGTGAAAAATAATCTGAGGGTGCTGGCTGACAGTGACTGAACAGGAGCCGAGAAGGCCAGTGGCATCCTGGCTTGTATCAGAAATAATGTGACCAGAAGCACTAGGGAAGGGCTCGTACCCCTGTCCTTGCCACCAGTGAGGCCACATCTTGAATTCTGTGTTCAGTTTTGGGCCCCTCACATACTACAAGAGAGATGTTGAGGTGCTGGAGCATGTCCAGAGAAGGGCAGTGGAGCTTGTGAAGGGTCTGAAGCAAAAATCCTATGAGGAGCAGCTGAGGGAGCTGGTATGTTTAGTCTGGAGAAAAGGAGGCTCAGAGGAGACCTTATTGCTTTTTAAAACTACAAGAAAAGAGGGTGCAGTGAGGTGCAAGTCGACCCTGTGTCCCAGTCAAATAGTGACTGGACAAGGGAAAACAGCCTCAAGTCACACCACAGGAGGTTCAGGTTGGACATCAGGACAAATTTCTTCCTGAAAGGGTTATCCAGCATTGGAATGGGCTGCTCAAGGTGGTGGTGGAGTCCATCATCCCTAGAAGTGTTCAAGAAACAACTGAATATGGCACTTAGTACCATGGTTTAGTTGACATGGTGGTGTTTGGTCAAAGGTTGGACTCAATGATCTTGGAGGTCTTTTCCAACCGTAATGATTCTATGATTCTACATCAAAAATCAAGAAAAGAAATTTACTCATTTTAAATTATATATATACTTTGATTGAAGCTGTGTGAGAAAAGCTAGGAAGATCAGTGTTGGGTTAAGACTATTGAAAGAAAAATGCTGAAAAGCTGATATGGCCATAGATGCTAGGAAGGAATAAGATTAGTAGGCATAGGAATTGTATACTTAGTAACAGTCCATAGGTCACGTCTACTCATTTTTTATTCAGATACAAAATACACTGGAGTTTGCCTGGAAGCCAGCAGACTTGACCCATTTGAGTAGGTTCATAAGAGTTATCTTTAAAACATGGATGTGAAAGTGAGCATGAAAGTTATATTCTACAGAAGCAAATACAAGACTGTGAGGCTGTTTTGCTTCAGGGAACAGAGTGCATCAAAGGTATTAAATCTTCTGGACTTTTATAGTCTATAATGATGTCTGAGATTAGGAGTACCAGCCATTTTACAGCACAATGCTTTATTTCTATGTTTTGATACAGANCCCTTATCCCTGCACAGGATCATCCCAAAGAGTCACACCATGTGCCTGAGAGCATCATCCAAGTGCTTCTTGAACTCTGTCAGGCTTAGTGCTGTGACCAGTGCCCAGCCAACCTCTGGGGGAAGAACCTTTTTCTAATATCCAACCTAAACCTCCCCTGACACAACTTCAGGCTGTTCCCTTGGGTCCTGTCACTGGTCACCACAGAGAGGAGATCAGTGCCTGCCCCTCCTCTTCCCTTCACGAGGAAGTTGTTTTATGGTTAGGAACAACATCTCAAGGGTTTGAGAGACTATAAATACCACTTAAATACAGAAAAATAATCAGTAACTTGGTGAGACAAAATTATGACCATCATTTGCAGTAATTTAGTATTTTTTCAAAGTAGACATGGAACACAAATGCCAAAGTCCATTCTTATTTTTTAAATATTCAGTATATGACAATGCTTTCATAAATAATGTGTTCTTTATTCAAGAATATGGAACCTAAGTGTTTGTCTATGAGAGGATACCAAGGATGTTTTTAGCAAAATATAAATGGGTTGCTGACATCCTATTGTGAATTTAGTAAATATATGTATAAAACTAAAACTGCTTAGCTATGAACAGCCTGAGATTGTGACATCCTCTATCTAAACAATTTGGCAAGCACTGGTGATACTTACAGGAATACTAAATAACTAGTAGTGGAGGAAATACAGGTGAAGTAAAAAGAGCAAGCAGAATTAAGAGGCCAAGTGAATGAGGTTCAATAAGGTGACGTGCTGGGTCCTTCACTTTGGTCACAACAACCCCAGGCAGCTGTACAGGCTGGGGACAGAGTATCTGGAAAGCTGCCCAGTGAAAAATAATCTGAGGGTGCTGGCTGACAGTGACTGAACAGGAGCCGAGAAGGCCAGTGGCATCCTGGCTTGTATCAGAAATAATGTGACCAGAAGCACTAGGGAAGGGCTCGTACCCCTGTCCTTGCCACCAGTGAGGCCACATCTTGAATTCTGTGTTCAGTTTTGGGCCCCTCACATACTACAAGAGAGATGTTGAGGTGCTGGAGCATGTCCAGAGAAGGGCAGTGGAGCTTGTGAAGGGTCTGAAGCAAAAATCCTATGAGGAGCAGCTGAGGGAGCTGGTATGTTTAGTCTGGAGAAAAGGAGGCTCAGAGGAGACCTTATTGCTTTTTAAAACTACAAGAAAAGAGGGTGCAGTGAGGTGCAAGTCGACCCTGTGTCCCAGTCAAATAGTGACTGGACAAGGGAAAACAGCCTCAAGTCACACCACAGGAGGTTCAGGTTGGACATCAGGACAAATTTCTTCCTGAAAGGGTTATCCAGCATTGGAATGGGCTGCTCAAGGTGGTGGTGGAGTCCATCATCCCTAGAAGTGTTCAAGAAACAACTGAATATGGCACTTAGTACCATGGTTTAGTTGACATGGTGGTGTTTGGTCAAAGGTTGGACTCAATGATCTTGGAGGTCTTTTCCAACTGTAANTTGGACATCAGGACAAATTTCTTCCTGAAAGGGTTATCCAGCATTGGAATGGGCTGCTCAAGGTGGTGGTGGAGTCCATCATCCCTAGAAGTGTTCAAGAAACAACTGAATATGGCACTTAGTACCATGGTTTAGTTGACATGGTGGTGTTTGGTCAAAGGTTGGACTCAATGATCTTGGAGGTCTTTTCCAACCGTAATGATTCTATGATTCTACATCAAAAATCAAGAAAAGAAATTTACTCATTTTAAATTATATATATACTTTGATTGAAGCTGTGTGAGAAAAGCTAGGAAGATCAGTGTTGGGTTAAGACTATTGAAAGAAAAATGCTGAAAAGCTGATATGGCCATAGATGCTAGGAAGGAATAAGATTAGTAGGCATAGGAATTGTATACTTAGTAACAGTCCATAGGTCACGTCTACTCATTTTTTATTCAGATACAAAATACACTGGAGTTTGCCTGGAAGCCAGCAGACTTGACCCATTTGAGTAGGTTCATAAGAGTTATCTTTAAAACATGGATGTGAAAGTGAGCATGAAAGTTATATTCTACAGAAGCAAATACAAGACTGTGAGGCTGTTTTGCTTCAGGGAACAGAGTGCATCAAAGGTATTAAATCTTCTGGACTTTTATAGTCTATAATGATGTCTGAGATTAGGAGTACCAGCCATTTTACAGCACAATGCTTTATTTCTATGTTTTGATACAGATCTAAATGAACTATTATCTGCCAACAAACTAAGAAAAAAACCCTTTTTCCTCAGAATAACTGACATATGAGAGAGGCCTCCAAATCCTGAGAAATTAATGCAATACCTGTTGGAATCTATATCTGCTTATTGAGGAATGTTAGACTGATCACTTGGGAGTATAATCCAAAGCTGGCTGGAGTCAATAACAAGTTTCTAATGTATTTTTTAAGTCTGAGAATTAGGACTGTCTGAAGTGGAATGCTTGTTTAATTAAAAAAAAAAAATCTTTTGCTTCTAGTTTGGTACTGACATACTTTATTATCTATTTGTGCAAAATCATTCTGCATATCATTATTACTTAGTGTTAGTCACATAATTTCCATGAGGAGCACCACATTTGGTGCCTTAAGTAGTGTTGTGCTGATTTTGGCTGGCACAGAGTTAACTTTCTTCACAGTGCCTTGTATGGGGCTGTGTTTTGGATTTGTGCTGAACACAGGGTTGATAACATAGAGATATTTCTGTAATTGTTAAGCAGGGCTTGCACAGAGCCAAGGTCTTTTCTGCTTTTTATGCTGCTGCACTGGCAAAGGGGCATGGGAAGTTGGGAGAAGACACAGCTGGAACAGGTAACCCAAACTGACCAAAGAGATATTCCAGACCACACAACATCATCCTCAGTATACAAAGTGGAAGGAAGAAGGAGGAAGATGGGGAAGTTTGGAGTGATGATGTTTGTCTTTCCAAATCACTGTTACATGTGGTGGGACCCTGCTCTCCTGGAGATGGCTGAACACTTGCCTCCCCAAGGGAAGCAGCGAATTAATTCCTTGTTTTAGTTTGCTTGCTTGCATGGTTTTTGCCATCCCTATTAAACTCTTTTTATCTCAACCTATGAGTTTTCTAGCTTTTACCCTTCCAATTCTCTCCCCAATTCTACTGGTGGGGGAGTGAGTGAGCAGCTGCGTGGGGCTTGGTTGCTGGTTGGTGTTAAACCACAAGTGTATAATACATTTTAAGAAGATCCTGTGATCTTGGAAAGTTAGTTTTTTTGGGTTTTGTTTTTTTTTTTTTTTTTTGGAATTACGTTTACAGATGTCACTGTTAGTGGTTCCAAAATTTGAAAGTTCTTACGAAACAAGGGCATGGAGATAGGTGTTTTTTGCTTTGTTATTCTTCATTGCAGCTGCTGTAAGAAACATTACATGCCTGGAAAGGAAGCCATGATGTCCTTTTTATGTCAGAAGCTCCATAATCTTTCAGCTTTATCAGAGAGCTTTATAAGTAGACCACACTGAAGAGATGTAGCAAAAAGTGAGGTACTGGCATTAATTATTGAGTGGAATATATTATTGTATTTCTACTACCTGACTAGTTCTGCCCTTAATATTTGAGTAAATGTAGTTACTGATTGGAGGGCTGATCAAATGAAAAAAACATCAGGAAGAAGATACCCCAATTTGGGAATCTGTTGTCTTTCCTTATTTTTTTTTAAATCAAGCGTGTTGTTTTGATACAAAAGACTAGGAGAGTACAAAAAGAAAAAAGAAAAAAAAGGAAGAGAAACTAGGGTAAAGGTCAAAGATCAAATATTAAGCAGTTCTAGTAAATACATATAACAGTCTGGAAATCTTTGACACATCCTACCACATTACAGAATAAAGAGGAAATAGGAACTGCAGACTTCACTCAGGAAGCTGCTTGTCTTCTGACTCGCTGACTCACTGACTCACTATTGCTGACATCCAGAAAAAGTGTTTCCACATGAGAAGACTTCAGAGTTAGTTGAATAGTTCTGAGCAAACTCAAGGAAAAAAACCTGAGTTTTTAAGTGTAACAGAATAGGTTTTAACTTTGCATGATCTGCTTTTTTTTTTTCCCCCCTAATGGAAGCTTAGCTAGAGCAGAAATGCTGACTGAGATAAAAGCATACCTGCAATAAAATCTGATTCTGACAAAAGTAAAAAAAGCTAAACTTTTGTTAGGTGTCAGGAAGAAAGTCTAGTGATAATTTTATAAGTAATGTTTATTGTATGTTCCACTTGCTTGAGATACTAAGGGGAGGTGCTTCCCTTATGCCCTTATGGAGGTATTTGCAGATATTCAGAAAACAAATCTTCTTAAAGTAATCCCTCTGGGGTACTCCTGTTGTTGGAGTTGGAAGGACATGGATATTCAAATGACTCTCTGTGCACCTTTGGACTCAGTGCCTGCTTTCTGGGATTTGGGTGAAAAGTCACTTTCAGAAGTTCATTCTTATATGATATACCAACAATTTCATTAAATAATCATTACTGGATGTCTGTCATAATTGTTCTTTGAAATATCAGCCATAACATTAATGCTATTTACTTACAAAGCAGCTAAACTGGGGTGAATTATGAATCTATTTACCTAACCTTTAAGGAAAAGAAGAGAAATACTGTTACTTCTTTTTAACTAGCATGTGGCAATGTAGAGCATTCACTTCTGTTTTCTTTTTGTATCATTCTTCTGCTTTTAAGCTTAAGTATATAAACCTTCAGTACCTGGCAGAAGGAAAAAGCCAAAGAAGGCTGGAAGGAGCATGAATTTGTTTTGGCAGAACATAAGAAGGATTCTCAGGTCTTGAGTTAGTTTTTTTCTCCTCTCAGCAGCTGTAGGTTAGTAGACCTCAGAAATATACTTGTTTAAAGAGCCCTGTGACCATCCCTCCTTCTGGAGGTTTGGCTGCCTGTGCTCAAGACCAATTTAGTACATTTGAGGACTGTCCCCTCTCTCCAGTAACCTTGGAAAGACTCCTCCAAGAGCCATTCGTTCCAGACAGCACTGAAGAAAGTCCTGAGCCTCCTGTGGGAACTGATCTAAGGTGCTGCTGTAGTGCTTGGATCCTATCTGAGCTACAGCTGCTACTACATCATGACTCTGTCTATGCCTGGCCATTGGCCTGTTAATCTGGGCCCAGACCCTGACTCACAGGATGATGTTTCACCCTGACCTTGCACCTTCCTCATCCCTACATGCCACCTGTCTGGTGATCACTCATTATCTTTACAGGGCCTGATCCTACCTCTGAATTGCTGGCTGGTATTCCTGGCTTTCCCTGGCCCTTTCTTATCACCTTGAACTTGTCTGATGTCCTGGGCTCTGGGCAAGTTTTTGGGGTCTCCTTCAAGTCCCAGCTTCCTTCCTATAGAGACCAGCCAGCCTGTCCTGCATGGCGAACTCCAACCTTCTTGAGCTCACAGTCCCAGCAGTCAAACTTCTGTGAGGAGGTATTCTGTGAGTCACAGTACTTACATTTGCATACATTACTGTGTGAGTTGACACAGGTAGGTAGCCAGAACAACAACAAACTAGCAGCTAGAACAAAGGAATAAATTAATGTTTGTCACCCTGTGAACCGGGGAATCATCAAAGGAACACCTGGGCAGAAGTATACAACTGGAGATGCAGGCATTCTTAAACTCACTCTCTGCTAGAGGATCACAGCCCTGCTCTTCACACAGGCTTATTCCCAGCTGCAAGGTCACTTGAGCACTTTACAGTTCTCCTCAACCTTTTAATCTATTCCTCCTGATAGTTAGTATCTATACATGTGTAAAAGTTTGGCATTTATTTGGATGTTTGAAGCAGTAATACTGAAATGTATCCTGTGAGAAAATTGTGCTTGTGAACATGCCTAACAGAGTCAGCACAATGAAAGGTGACTATCCAGACCCAGGAAATTAGGAACTAGAATTCAGTCTGTTTATACAAAACTGTTGACCAAAGAGGGGAACTACAATAGTCTACAACAGGTACAGAAGATGCATATGCTTTCCAGGAATGCATCTGAAGAAAATCTACCAAAAAAATCCCATTGCATTCACCTGGCATTGATGTACTCCCCAAAACACACTGATGACCTCATTTCTTCTTAATATCCAAATTATTGTTTTTCAGTATGAAGCCATTCCCCCCTGTTCTATTCACATGTAGAAAGTCTCTCTCCAGTTCTCTTACAGTTCCACTTAGGCACTGGAAGGCTGCTGTAAGGTCTCTCTGGAGCCTTCTCTTCTCCAGACGGAACAGCCCAAATGCTCTCAGCCTTTCCTCATACTAGAGGTGCTCCAGTCATCTGACCATCTTCATGGCCCTCCTCTGGATCAGCTTCAACAAGTCTGCATTCTTCTTATTTTGAGGGCCCCAGAGCTGGACACAGAACTCAAGGTGGGGTCTCATAAAAGCAGAGTAGAGGGCAAGAATCACCTCCCTTGACCTGCTGTGGGTGAAATAAGGTCTCTTGTGAACTGGTAAGAAACAAAAATGTAAACTCAGGAATGGCCAGTAAGTTAAAAATCAATTTTACACACAAAGGTCTGTAAGTCACCACCTACGAATATGGAATTCCTTTAACAGGATCAATACAGTTCTAATGCCTAGAACAGCCACAGTTCAGAGTGTGCATCAGTACTATTAAGCCTGCCTGAAAGCTGTCCATGGACATCTTTGCAAATGGAAGTTTTGTGTGAGATAAAACGACTGTGGCAGCATCATACATAAGCATTTTGATGTCCTTAAAAGTTGAACAGTGCATTATTCAATCCCAGAGATGATACAGCCATTCCAAGGCAGCTCTTCTGCAATTCACTGGCCTCACATGAGCACAGCAGATGCTTGGATTGTATTCTGTGCACAAGAATTCAATCAAGGAGAATTTTAGGACTAGGGGGCTAATAAATTCTGGATTAAAATATTGAAGTGGAATTTAAAATCATTGCCAAAACAGCTGCTGTTTTTTCTACCTTAACAGACCAGATAGTTGGAAAACAAAACAAAACAAAACATTTTTGTACAATCAGATTACAGAAAGTGCAGTATTCCTGGGACAGATATTTCAGGCAGGCCTAAATCTGTACTCCAGCTGCATTGTTTTATCCCTTGGCAGCCCATGTACTCTGTTGTTTATGCAAACCTGTTGTACCTCATGCACACAGCCAGGAAATTCCAAGGGAGAAAAAGGAATCAACATGAATGAGACACTGTGCTTAAACAGATCAGTTTACAATATGTGTGAGTCACTCTTCTATGAATCCAGTTTCTCCAGTAAGGAGAACTCATTTGCAAATTGGCTGTGGCTGGTAAACCTAAGGTCCAGCCCTGTTGGGTGTCAGTTTCCCAGTTTTCCCCTTAGTCCTCCTCCCCTCTCCAGTCACTTTGGTTCCACCTGAGATTCCATCAAAGACAAGAATCTGCCTTATAAAGTCTTTTATTCTTTGGCTTCTTGATCTTCCCAGTCACTGTTATGAATTTGTTGGACAGACATACCTATGTAGAACTATAAACCAAAACTTTCCCAAAGATTGAAGGTCTCTGAGTTTATCTCATATTTATTTGTTAGTAACAAAGTGAACTCATCATTTATTTTACAGTTGGGAAAATTAAAGCACTAAGAGCTAGAACTCAGCTTCTAAGGCAGTCTGATTTTTAATGTCTGATTTGGGCATGCCATTCAGATGCACTGAGTATGTAAAAGCTCCAGTTAAAGCTGAGAAAAAGTTTGCCCTTGTGCAAAGCTATGTTAACTACCTAACCAGATTTGCTGGTTTGAAAGAGAGCACTACTACATTATAAAGCACAGTAGGATGTCAACCTGCAACCAGTTACATTAGCATTATTGGTTTATTAAGTTGTTTTTACTGCTGTTTTTGAGCACTGTGGGTGACTGGCTCTGTTTCTGAACATGGGTAAAGCATTCAGAAGTAAAAAAGCAATTAAACATCAGCATACATGTGAAGTGCTTTTAGAGAAGATATGGAGAAATGAAGTAATTAGTTCCAAATTCTGAAAGTTAGGATAGGTCGATACAGGTGAACTCCAATTCCCCAGCCTTATGCTCCAGTCTGACTGGAAGACAAATATCTGCAGTCTGGAAGGCATGCACTAATGTAATTAAAATGGGATGCCTAAATTCTGCCTCTTAGTGCTCTGTCTCTTATTGGAGCCGGTGAGTTTGAAAGGAATGGCATGCTAATATAGCAATAAAAACTTCTGGATCACCAGTTTTGTGTTTAGTCAGTATGAAATCTACAGGAGACCCTCTGTGTTATCAGTGGATTTCGAACCTTGATCTGCTGATTTTCACTCCACTGCATCACTGAGCAGAATACATACTCTTGTGTACACGTGGAATAATTCTGGCATCTTATGCCTATATTGCACAGTACAGTTAAGCAAGCATCTAATAGCCTGATTTAATAGTAGTGTTTGATTTAGCAGGTTGGTGAACTCTGCATTGCAATAAAAGATGAGTCATTTTTATAGATTGTGGCCAAGCAGCCAAGTGGAGTTTAACCAGAATTTGTTAACATTTTCACACATTAGTTGCATATCAGTAGTACATGTTCAAAGCAAGTATCTTGTCAAGAGGACAATTTCCAGTGCTACCCATGGGTTCTAAAATGCTTCTAAGAGAAAGAAATTTAGACTTGTTCAAGGAAAAAAAAAAAAAGCCACAAAGGCGGGAAGCTTATCGAAAACTTAGAGTATCAAGAAAGGACAAATGTGGAGGAGTAAGAGCAAGGCTGCCATGGAAGCCTCTTTAGGTTCCAAAAGCAGAATGTCTTCCACACTGTGAGACCTGAGACTTGATTCTGTCTACAAAGGCTTTTGCAGCAAGATCTTTTGCAGCTAAGTCAGCATAGACTCTATGAAGTCAGTAATGCAGAAATTATTTGCAGTAGCTGTTTCTCTGGCCCTTTTTTCTCTTCTTGTATCAAGTAAAAGGAAATGTAAGTAGAGAAAGCTTGGATGCTTTGTAGGGCACACTTCTTAGATTTCTACATAGCGTATAAGAATAAACACACTTGTGGTAAGGAACCTTTTTGAACTTAATGAAAGAATTTCTCAGACCCAAATGAAAAAGGAATGGTTAGTTGCTATTAAGTAGCTAGTTACTAATACACAAAAAAGAAGGTTGTTTAGGTAGAGAATTACATGAAGTATCTTAGCTTTTGTGGTGGGAAGGTCTTACATGAGAGCCATAGTTTTAATAGCTGTATTTTAGTAGTTATATTAATAGTTCTAGAACTATTCCTGTTGGGATGACCACATTCCAACAATGGAAGAATGGACATCTGACCTCTCACTATGAACATCATCCATGAGAGGAAGAAATGGACAAAGAAGCTGATATAGGACTATACTATCGAACCACGAATTTACACTGTTATTGAAGTTTACCTTTATGAAGTTTATTACTGTTTATTAATGTGATAATGCTGATTTGTATTGTACCCCAGTTGTGACTGGTTGAATGTACCCCAGTTTGTTATTGGTTGGAAGTTGCTGCATTGCAGTACCCCCTTTTATGGCTATCCCCTCCCCAGTTTTCCCTGTTTGGTTAAACTCCACCCTGTATTTATCCTATAAGGTTAGCACACCCTCCAAGTTCCACCTCCTTTCTAGCACCTTCTCCCTGAACCCTATATAAGCCTACCCTCCATTTAAATAAATTGCCATTCTTACTTTGCCCCATCCAGGAAGGTACCTTCTCGTCTATCCACACAAGATCGCGGCATATTCCTTAGTTCTGGAATAGGGCCTGGATAGTTTTGTGCCATGTTTGTGTTGTATGTACCATAACAAAGTCTTCACCCATAGCTGCATCTCCTGAGTGCTAATACAATACAATTAAGCAATTCATGTTTGCATCATATAATACTTGCTGTATTCCTTAACTGATGGTACCTAGATAATTGCCAAATACCTAGGATATTTCCTTTCTGATGGTATGTTATTATTGAAGTACTTTGTCTTTTAAAATAGGCTGCCTTATTGATCACTTCTGTTGTAGCCTCATCTAGTGTGTTTTACTATGTAGTGGGGGAAAACTAAAGGGCTACATGTGGGCTGATGGGACTTACATGTCACATGAGACATGAAGACCTGCTGTTACCTTTCTGAAGGTGTAGCATGTTACCATAACAACAGCAGCTTCCTTGCTTTCTGAGCACATCTGGTAGGGTTATAGACAAACTGTAACCAAATTCCTGTACAGTGTGTAGATATGCGTAATTGACTCCTTGTCCCTATCAAGCCAGCCTGAGTTGATCCTGTTTCTTCTTAATTAAACATGTCACATCTGCTGTGGGGGTGGGTTCATACTCACTATCTGGGCTATAGCACCTCTCTGCTTGTAACTGATGGTATTGTTGCTTGTCTTTGCCTTTCTTTGAGTGTTCTGAGGAAAACTAGCTTTGACACAATTAGTCTCTTTTGAGTCAAATGTTAGGTAAATTCAGTTACAGCTGAAGAGGTAAGAGGTGATGATCTTTGGACAGCTAACAAAAAATAAGACACATTGGAAGAGAAGTACCCTCCAGAGAAAATGAAGTATGCTATGGAGAAAACCTGCAGATCATGCTGCTCAGAAACAAAAGGTGGGCATGCTTTTACTTTTGGGCAGAGCAGAATAAGGATGCTATTCCTTGTAAGTAAAATTAGTGTGGACTTACAAAGGAGGATCAGGCCTCAGAAATGTGATATCCTTTTCTGAAGAGAGGGAAAACAAAGTGAGTCACAGCAGGGAAACTATTGATATGATTAACCGAGACAAGGGGGAAGTTTTTCATACAGGAACATACGAAAGGCTTGATCCCAAAACCAAGGAGTAAGGTAGATAGACAGTTCAAGTGAATAAGTTAGTTGCAAGTCCAAAGACAGATCGGTGCAAGGCAGAATTACAAAACCTAGAAATGGATTATTGTGAGACTGGAAAGAAGGAGGAGCAGTGAGAGAGCTGAGGGAAGATTGCCTTTGACAATTTTGCTGTTTTAGAGATAACAGTCTCAGGGTGTCCAGCACAAGTACATTGATTCCCAGTTCAATAGAATCACTTGCATCTCACATAAAAGCACCTTTTATAAACATGTAAAAGAAAAATATGCTTTGAATATTAGACATTTTTAAGATTAGATGCACTGGTGTAATCAATTGAATTCTTATTTATGTTACGGACCCTGAACCATCTATCCTTCACAGTTGTGAACACCTAAGATTGTGGGTTCCATCCCTGTATTTGCCATTCACCTAAGGGTTGGATTCGATGATTCTTGTGGGTCTCTTCCAACTCAGAATATTCTGTGATTCTGTGATTCTTTTCTTATGTGTCCCTGTGGTAATCCTGACTACTGAGAACTGCTTCAGTGCTGGTTTACTGGCAAGAACTTGAAGCACACAAGGCACGTCAGAGTTTTCTTGTGCTTCTTCTCCCTAGAGACAGCCTCAAACTGTGGCTGGAGGGAGTCCTTCAATGCCTGTCAGCTTTCTAAGGCTGTGACTGGACTTACTTTGTTGACAGCACCCTTCTGTGTTCTCTGTTTTGCAGTACAAGGGCATGGATAGTTTCTTATACAAGTTATGAGTATGTCACCACTTCACTGCTTTGAACATTTATCCTGAAGGCTGAGTAAAGACTCTGTTTAGCTTTCTTGATGTTCAAGCATGCCTACTTTTATGTAAAGTAGCTTTAATGTGTTATGAGAGCTCTCACTGCCCCATTTTTGAGTTCCCAGGATATCCCTCCATCCACTGGCTGGGAGGCCAAGTGAAGATCCCTGTATTGGATCTGGGTAATACACTAGCACTCCAGCTGTCAGTCAGCCCTAGCTCAGTGTATTAAACTAAACCAGTTCCTAAAGGACTAGTACAGACTACTCGGCACCCTACAGGCTTACCCCTGCTTTCTCCTTTGGCCTTTGTGTCACCTTGTTAGGGAACAGCTGATAACCTGTTCTCATGAGGTCCACAGCTGAAGTGAAAGTACCTGTCACCAGCTGAAATTGTCGGTCAGGGCCTTTATGGCACTGACAGGGTTCACTGGCCCTGCCCAGCCTTCCCTAGAGCCTCCTACATCAGCCACATCAGCTCCCCAGGGCTGTCAGCCCCTGCCCCAGTGATGCCATGTCAGGATCATGCTCTGGCTCCCCTCAACCCTGCTGGGCACCGGGGTTGTTGTCCCAGCAGCTCCTCCACTTGGCTGTACTAAGGTTGTAAGAAAAGCTGAAGGACCTGTATTCTATCGCTGCTCTCTCTGGCAGAGTTGTGTTACAGAGCGTATGAGGCTGAAAACTGAGCTATTCCCTATCACGGAGGATATTATAATGAGTTTAAAAGAGAGGTACCAGAGGATAGATAAATTTATTGTCTGATCCATTATCTTGTATAATTTAATTTAATTTTTTTTTTGCTGAGGTTAAGGATAGATAGCTTGACTTATGTTCTAAAATGGTAATTAAATTTACTTGGATGGATAGATGGATGAATGTGCAGATGTGTTACTCCCTGAAAGAATGAAACTTCTTTCATTATATGCATTATGTGACTTTAAACATCTGCCTTTGCCTCACAGAAAAGGATAGAATCTACTATTATTGCCTTCCTCTTTTAGCAATGCCTGATGCTGCATGTTTTGGTGTTATCTGTTGCTACTCCTTTACTTGATGCTGTCCTGTCTTCTTCAGTCTTGACTAGGACCACACCTATTTCTGTTCTAAGGTGTTGGAGGAATTTGGTCCATCCAAGAGGTAACATCATCCTCTACCTCCTCATCCTCCCCACCCACAACCAAAGCAATGTTCTCAAGAGGTAAGTTCCTAGATTTTCAGAATTTCCAATAAGCCCCTCTGAGGTCATCAAGTGCGGAAGGGCATTCAGCTGTGAAGAAAAACATGTCCAGAATGTAAATAGTTAGCCTGCTAAGGACTGTGGAGGGGTTGATACTATCTCTAGTTACTGCATACCGCCAGAGTGTTTCCCTGGGCTATGTGAGTCGCAGGTGTTCCTGTATTACAAGTAATGTTGATACACATTAGTAGTTAAATCCTTGGAATACTCTGGAACTCCCAGTAGAGACACCCCTGGGAAAAGGGGTTAATTAATTTTGTGATTGTCATGGATACATTGAGTGGTTTTCACTTGAGAAGCCACATGGCTGAACGAGAAGCAAAGGGCGGTCTCAGGTGACAACGCCTTAATCAAAGGAGTGGAGTGCCTGTACACGTTTGGTATGTACCCTAGCAGAGGTGTAATGCATCAGAGAAGGGAAATTTTCTGTTTTATTCCAGTTGTTCTGCTCTGCACGAAGTTGTGTCAGGGGAGGCTTAAGCTGGGTACTAAACAAAAGGCTTCTCCCCCAGCGGGTGGTTGGTCAGTGGCGCAGGCAGCCCANCAGGAGGGCAAGGGCTCTCTCGGGAGCAGAAACCCCGAGGCTCCGGTCCGCCGCCGGGAGCGGCCCGGGGTGGCACCTGGGAAGCTGGGCCGCCTTCCTGCGCGAGGCAGCGCTGCCTGACCTGCCCGCTGCTTCCCGGGCCTTTACCGCTTCCCATAGCAGGGAAAGAAAGTGCAGGTGGAGCTTGTGACCTAGCTTATGTGCTGGCCTGTTCAGGATCTTGTGCTGTTTCTGAAATATGCTTGGACTTTGATTCCAGGCATTTCACTCACCTGCTCCAGAGAAGTGGATCTGACTTTTGCCAGGGCTGAACCTATTCGAGGGGTCTCTGAAACCCTGCAAAATCCTAGTTATTTCCTATGTCTTTAAGAGCAGGAATAACTTAATAGGCCAGCTCCACTTGTGTAGTGACTAAAACTCAAGTTCATGCTGTGTGTGGATGGATCTTGTGGGATACATTACAAATATTGAATAATCCATAAAGTAATGGCCTTTCTTCGTTCCCAGGCTGGATTCTGTGCTGTTAGCTTCTTCTGTTCTGTAGCATACTTTGCAGCTCATAGTGAAATTCAGTCGTACTCCAAATAATCTGACTTGTAATGCTGTGTGTGGAAAGGCAGCATTTCTGGGGGTATTTCAGTTCTTGATAAATTGAGGGAAAACTACTCTGCTATGGCTCTCTGTTACCTGCTTGTGTGTTCAATGTACAGTGTTTAATCTCATTACAGACATTACCTTGTATGTTAATATGTGCAAATAGGCCTGTAAAATATTAACAGCATGCCTTTGTCCTTGTTCCCCATTATGTAATGGGGAAAAGTTCTACTTTACCTCAGATGGAACATTAACGCACTCCCTCTACTGCTGTCATACATGAGACAGAAAACTGCTGTTGGCTCTTTGACAAATGTAACAGAAGGCCTTGTAAACCACAGTCCTTTTGAGAACTGACTCTTAGTTTGCCTTTTTTATTTTTTTTGTCTTCATTTATGCAGCTTCTTCTGAAACTTAAGTGTCATGTGAAACTATCAATGCAAAAAATGCTTCTTGCAGATTAGTTCAGCCTGCATGTGTGCATAGGATGGCAATGTGCTTCTGTGTTTCCTCCGTATGTGGTACTGCACTATCTCACTCCACTTACAGGGTTCATGCAGGGAGAGCTGTTAGGATTTTTGCCATGGGAGTACATGTTGGAATACACTTTGAGTAGTGTAGACTTGTTGAATGACCAATGTTTGGAACCTGTTTCAGTGGGAGGTGGGTAATATTTTAGTCTAAATTAGCATAGCAGAGGTTTTTTTCCAGCAAGCAAGTCATACGCTCTTTGTGTTACTGGGATGCTAATTTCTGAGCAAGGTGAACAAGAGTGAGCCTTACGTGGGCTCCTTACAGAAGGTGCAATCTGATTAAAGATGTTGATGGTGGATTCTTCATCTGACTTGGACATCCTAAACTTGGTTTTTAATGACTTGTGGGCTGGCTTTTCTTTGTCCTGACTCAAGAGATAAGCCCAAGTGTGTCTTAATTCTTCTAGAAAAATAAATGCATCCACCACCTGGTAACTCTGGTTAGTCAGCAATAAATTGCTGTACCTCAAAGCTTGTCTCATGCATGTGCCATACTTGTGTTGCCTAGACCAGGTTTTGGATTTTTAAATTGTTATAATAAAATCTGATTCTTATATGCAAGAATGTGAACATTCTGTTACCATTAAATGGGGTGGATCACAAGAAGGTTGTTGGTTTTAAAGTTGAATAAATGCTTAGATTAAGTGGATATGAGGATTCCATAATTCAGATATGCTTCCTTTCATAGGGTGTGTAAGGTTCAAGACCTGAAAAAATGGCATTGGCAGCAATCGATCCACAGCAGGTATGTCTGAGTTAGCCTCATTTTTTTGTTTAGATCAGAAAAATAAGAGTCAACTAACCCCTTTCTCTTTTAAACAGAACATTGTATCGAGGGTTGTCAACCTTCCTTTGGTGAGCTCCACCTATGATATGGTGTCCACAGCTTACATCACCACTAAGGATAACCATCCTTATCTGAAGTCAGTATGTGAGATAGCAGAGAAAGGAGTGAAGACAATTACATCAGTAGCTGTGACAAGTGCTATGCCTATCATCCAGAAACTGGAACCACAAAGTAAGGCAAAGATGAAGCTGTTGATAATTTTAATTTGACTGATTGTTTTATATATCCAGATCCACTTATGGTTTAACATGGTCATGATGGTCTGGAGTGCTGTATTGGGTAGCTGACTAAACCTGTTGCCTGGCTTGGGTAACTGATTATAGATAGGTATGACTTAAAAAATCCAGGGCGAAAGCAGATTCCAGCTTTCATAACACTAAACTGATTGAGTTCTCTTGATATGCAAGATGATTTTGTAATCTCTTGCTCAACACCTTTCTTGCCTCTGACCTGGTTTCAAATGCTAGTACTTTCTCGTACTGAGAACTGATTAATTTAGAAGCTGTGTCACAAGGCTGTTATAAGCGGGAACTTGGTTTCATGAAGTTGCAAAAAGCAAGTGTTTCAGCTCTTTCTAATAGTTGCTTGATTATTGAAGAGGTTTTCTTTGCCTGTGAGTTTGGGTTTTTTTCTGGCACTGTAAATCTGTGTTGTTCTTGGGTTTTGCTGCCTTGAATCTCACTGAAGAGGAAGGAAAACTACTTTGAGTGTTGCGTGAGTTCTGTTTCAAGAGGAATTTTCAATATGAGTTATTTATATTAGAGAAAAAAGTAATTTAAACCAACTCTTGTAATTTCTTTTATAGTTGTAGTTGCCAACAACTTTGCATGTATAGGTCTAGACAAAATTGAAGAGAGACTGCCTATACTGAATCAGCCCACTGACAAGGTAAGTTCTTTCCATATATGTATGCTAAGCAGAAGAACCATACACCCTTCTTTTTTATTATCACTAAAAAAACAGGGAGAGATTTCAAAAAGCCATGCCTGAAGCACAGCTTTAAAGCAATGAGGAAGTCAAAGCTGTATCTGTAGAACTGTTTGATGCCTTTGGGAGGCCATTAAGGTTTTTTTGTTTTAAATTTGGCCATCACTTGGCACATCTGTCTATAGGTGCAGTTCACTGGTGGGTGTCTTTTTTTAAAACATGAGTCTTTGTCTCTTTCCTGCTCGGTGTGAAGAAAACAGTGCCTGGATTGCATTCACTGAAGTGTTTTGAGCTGAAGACTGCATGGCAGTCATATCTTGTTTTGTATTGTACATACATTTTCAAGGTGGAAGTTCTCCTCTACTTGTACAAGTTTCAGGATAATTCTGTTATTTCCTGAATTATGTAGCTCTCACCAGTAAAGATTTTTAGTGAATTGATGTATTTCCTATGGCAGGTTGTTGCCAATGCCAAGGATGTAGTTGTTGGAGCTAGAGAAGCTGTAACAACCACTGTGACCGGTGCCAAGGAAACTGTTGCTCACACGATCACTGGAGTTGTGGGCAAGACTAAAGAAGCAATGCAAGACAGTGTAGAAATGACCAAAACAGTTGTCAATGGCAGCATTAACACTGTCCTGAGAAGTCGTGTGGTGCAAATGGTGAGCAGTGGAGTGGACAGTGCTCTCACTAAATCAGAGACCCTTGTAGACCAGTATCTCCCACTTACAGAAGCAGAACTAGGTAAGACTAATTCAATGTTTGATTTTGTTGGAATGCTTATATTGGAGAGAAGCAAGGAATCACCCATTTATTGCTTAATCTTAGTAGGAAGGGAGCATGTGCTTCCCAAGCTGACTTTTGCCTTGCCGTGTGTAATAGCATCCTCACAGGGAAACAGTGAAAGTAAGGATTTTCATATAAGGTGCTCTATATTCTACCCTTTGTGCTAAAGGACTACTCAGCAAGTTCAGTATTCTGCTGTCACTAAGCAGATAAAATTGTCTCAGACCTCTTTAAGTTTTCCTCCAGTGATCAATTTGCTTCCTTTCTACACACCTAGAGAAAGAAGCTGCAAACGTTGAAGGTTTTGAAGTTGGAGTTCAAAAGCCAAGCTACTATGTTAGACTAGGATCCCTGTCTTCAAAACTCCGCACACGTGCCTACCAACAAGCCTTAAACAAAGTTAAAGATGCTAAACAGAAAAGCCAGGAGACAATCTCTCAGCTCCACCACACTGTTAGTCTGGTAAGTTTAAGCTTCCACTTGAGGTATAAAAAGCAAATGTTGGCCTAACTTTAGAGTGAAGAAAACAGCCAAAAGAGTCATAGGAAACCTGGAACTGGTTGTCTCAGACTAAATGCATTTTCTAAATACAAAGCATTTGTCATGAAGAGATTTTCATCACCATTTAGGAGAGGTCATAAATCAGGCTGACCTGTGAACTAATGAGCAACTGCTTGTAACTAAGCACTGCAGAAATAAGTGACATGTTTAAAATTATATTCCTATTTCGTAGTGCTGGGTTTTACACTTTATTCAGTGGCAAAAGTGTCTTGGAATTTGGAAACACTTAGTCCTTTAAGCCCTCTTTGTTAATAAAATGTCAGATTCTTTTAGGACTTGCTGTTCTTGCTGTTTCTGTCTCTGAGCATTTCTGGGTACTTCAGTAGTCTTATCCTAACAATGTACCTTTATGTACAGGACAAACTGCACATAAAGAGTCATGGCCTTCTGTATACCTTCAATTCCTTCTGTAGGATGCCAGTGGGGGAGGGGGAAATAGTTGAGGCAGAGGGGAACACTACATAATGTCTCAAAACTGCTTCCAGTTTTCAGTTCTTTGAAGAGAAGAAATACGCTCTTATACTCCCGAAGTCTTTTATACTGAACTTCTGAAGTATTTAAAAAGGAGATTACAAAACTGTCAGGGTAGGGTAGCTCTAAAGGAACTGTTCAGACTCTTTGCTCTACTTCCTTATTTGGCTGTATTTCAGATCGAGTATGCCAGAAAGAACATGAATAGTGCCAATAAGAGACTTCTTGGTGCTCAGGAAAAGATTTATCAGTCCTGGGTAGAATGGAAGAAAAATACAGGCCAAAATGATGGTGGTGAACTGCGTAGTGCTGAGGTAAATAGATGTAAATGTACACTAGAAATAAATGGGTTGTATACTGTCAAGGTAATGGAAAACTAACAGTCCCTGAAGTGTGCCTCAGAGAAGCTTACATGCAAATGTGGAATCTAGATATGGAACCTCAGGGCAGTTGACTACTGAAAAGTAGGGGACCCAAACTCTTGATCCTACTTCCTGCAAACGTTCTGGGGTTCATTCCCTTCTCAAGAGAACGCTCATCTGTTTAGCATGTGAACCTGTGTTGGGATGTCCATTTGTAAATCAGCTAGAACTCACTTATCTGTTATAGCCAGACCAGAAATAACAATTTGTCAGCATAAAGCAGTCTTAGGCACAGACTCACTGAGTCCTACATGTAGCTTTAAACAGCGGTTCACTGATGAACATATGCTTGCCTACTCTGACTTGTTATCCAGAGTTGAAACAAGAGTCTGCTTGTCTGGTGTTAGTTAGAAGCTGTCTGTTTCTATTCACAAAGTACTTGAGTGTTGAAGAAATATCAAGTACTTTAAGTCTCTGACTCTTCAGACTTAAGGCTGTTTTATTATCTGCTATGGCTTTATTTCACTTACATCCCCTTTACTTTGTTCCTTTATGTATCTTGAGCAACCCAAAGCTGCTACGGTCATAAAAAGACACTAATGTGCTGTTATGTTTTCTTTCTAGCACATTGAGTCAAGAACTCTAGCTATTGCACGGAGCCTCACTCAGCAGCTTCAGACCACCTGCCTCACTCTGGTCTCAAGCCTACAGGGGCTGCCACAGAATGTGCAGGATCAGGTTTACAGTATTGGTTCAATGGCAGGTGATGTCTACCAGAGCTTTTGGTCAGCGTCCTCCTTCCAAGAATTATCAGACAGCTTTCTTACAGCTAGTAAAGGACAGCTGAAGAAAATGAAGGAGTCTCTGGATGATGTGATGGATTATCTTGTTAACAACACACCGCTCAACTGGCTGGTAGGTCCCTTTTACCCACAACTGCCTGGCATTCAGCATGCTGAGAGCAAAGGTGAAGGGGAGGAAAATTCCAGCCAGAAAGACAAACAGCCTGAACACACTACTGAATAAACTGCATAGCACGGATGTACTCTGCTGACTGACAAAACAAGTGACCTTACCAAGTGTAGCTGTCAAAAAGCCTTGGTGAAAAATCCATAAATACAGGTGTAATGGAATTACAGAGACAGGACACTCTTACACGTAGGCTGTGCATTGTCCTGTGTAGTTAACCCCCCGAAAACTTCAAAATATCTGAAGTGCTGAAGTATTGGCAGCTTACAGTTGTCAAGATGCCTTGTTTGTCTGTCAAGAAACCTCACCATGCTTATCAGTGGTACTAATACCATTAGTCTAAACTAAACCTACTATAGCTAAAAGCTTTTGATTACTCTTTACCAGAATGCTATAAAAGCCTTACATACAATGAAATACATTTAAAAGCCCTGCAGTTTAGCTAGGTACGCTTAAAGGCTATGTTTGCTGCAGATCACACATTTGATGATTGAATCTGACTGTCTCACACTTTATTGCTATACAATTCATGTCAAAAGTTCTGTAAGTGTGTAATACCAAAGCTCAAAGTGAGGTTTCTGGATGAGTCAGCTGGAGTTAAATGCTGTGACAGTGTTGATATTAATTGTATAAACTTAATTTTTGTATAATGCAGTAACTTGACCACAAAATCATAGAATCTCTCAAGCTGGAAGGGACCCGTAAACATCGAGTCCAAATCCCTGCTTCTTGCAGGACTACCTAAAACTAAACTATATGGCTAAGAGTGTCATCCAGGTGCTCCCTGAACACTTCCCTGGGGACCCTGTTCGAGTGATGGACCAAATAATTATCCATACATTTTTTAATATGCAGTGTAAAGGCAAGATTCATGCTGTTTGTACCCAGGTGCCTGCTGTTGTGTGTTTTTTGTAGCCATCCTTTTGTAATTCATTTTGTATGTTAGTAATAAATACTTCAGTAGCCAAAGTCTGTCTCCATTTCAGTGGTGTTTTAAAACAATGTGACTTGCTCTTCTGTGACTCCTTCAAACCAGGTCCAGCAGAAAGCAAGCTTGACATGCAAATGAAGTAGACTTGCACTGAAAATGTGTTTGTGTATGTATAGATAGATATGATATTGCTGCAGCATTTCCTTTCTTGCTTAGAGCTTCTGTTCATCGCTCCATTTAGTCTTAGCTTTTTTTGTTCCTTGCTGTTGTCCATCTTTAATGATGACCTAAGCTGTGAGCTGCTGGGTGTTCTAATACTGAAAAGAGAAGGGTGTGGACAAAAGAACCTTCTCCCTTCACAACAGGTATTCTGTGTGCATGAGACTGCCATCTGTCTGCTGGCTCCCTGTAAACAGTGTATACTTTTCAGCTGCAACACCAGTTTAAACTTATTTAACTTTATTTGTCCTCTTTTGAACTTGACTGACAAATGTACATTAACACTCAGCTACGTGGTTAGAGTTGTTCCTCAGTAAATACTGTGAACAGCCCCCTTGCCCCATGCTGGAAAAGAATTACAGTCACTAGGAAATAAGCTTTCTTGCTTTAGGGCTGTCCAGGTAAGTTGTATCTGTGTTCCTAATGCATGCCCTGTACAACTTTGAGTTGCAATGGTTTAGTGTAGCAATGCTGACCACCATTTTCAAAAAGGTCACTAGATAGTGTGAAGCAAATGGAGTTCAAAGGAAGCTTATCATATCACTGCATGGAACAGCTTCACCTGGCACAATGTGGGCACTAAAGCAAATTACCTGTTATCTAGCTTTCTACTCACCAGAGGGACTGCTTAGCTGTTAAGTCAGGGCTGGCCTAGAAGTGTGAGAGAGACTGTTTTAAGCACAACATTAAACAAAACTGTAACAACATAATTTAAGAATCGTTATCTGTAATTCTCTCTGCTTTAAATACTCCCTTATATAAAGTGAGCTGTTTAACATAAAATTAACATGAGAGGGTGAGATACTCCTTTCCAACTAGGGCTTGAGTTAAGACTGCTGGAGTGCTTTCAGCAATTAATTTATTTTTAGGTTTACTTTAACTATTGCATGGGTCCAGCCAGAGACTATATGTCTTTATCTTCATTTACAATAAATTTGTAGAGTGCACCCACTGTTGCAGATGTGCTCAGGAACAGAGTGGAGCTAATTAGGGCTAGGAGCAGCTATCTGTTTAAAAGAAGGGAATTCCCATTCTTCTATGTATTTTAAAATCTGATTGTTCTGAACTTCATTTTGAGGTGATAAGGAAGGAAGATACTCAAACTTTTCACTTTTTTATGGACTTGGAAATAAACAGCATCATCTGATGAATTACTTCTTGTTATTAAAATGCATACCAACCAACAAAAAACTTACTTAAACCATCAAATTAAAAAGAGGAAACAGAACTAAACATTTTTAAGCCTGATCTGTCCGTAATTTGCATGGTCAGAAAGTCTTATGTGCAGCAGCCTCTTGGAGATATCTCATAGTGTTTGGTTAAATGTATTTCTTTTTGTTCTAAGATGGCAATTTTACTTTTGAATAATACAGTCTCTGATGACTAATAATAAGTGATTGTTCTGCAAGTGCACAAAATGAGAACAATCTGTCAAAACGCTAGTGGCTCAGTTCTGAAAACATTCAGCAAGAAAAAAATGGATTAAAGTTGTTAGTATTGACATTAGCATTTGTATATGAAGACAGGAAAACACCAAAGTATGTTTTGTACTACTCTATGTAAGGATTTTGCTAGTTTTGCGCTATTATGCATAAGTGATTTAACTGCATCTTATGAAGAAACAGCATGAAGAAGAGTCATATCTTATGCCTTGTTGCAAGAATTGATAGGATAGGAAGTTGAAACAAAGCACTACGTCAACTGTTAAAGGTGGTATGAAAGCAAAGATCTTTTACCTAAGCAATCCCATAACACCAAGGGCTTTGCATTGTTTTAGTTAGACTGGTGCAGATGTCAGAATGTGCAATTATAGTAGAACTTAGCTCGTTCTGAACTGAGATAAACCATAGTGACATCCACTCTGTTTTACTCTGGCACTGACATACACTCCAACTTGAAATTCTTTCATGGCTATGAAAATCTTTTGTTAAAGGAGTCAGGTGCTTCTGCATCCATTAAGGAGATGAAGAAAGCACAAACAACTTAAATTTGAGTGGTTATTCTGTTGTAAGAACAACACAGATACAAGTCATAGAAGCCTCTTAAATGTAGGATATAGTGAAAATTCTCACCGGTTGGACAGTTACTGAATGTGGTTATGTGTCCTGCTCAGTGTAAATACAGAATAAACCAGCTTATTTAAATGATCCATTTGAGCACATTTTAAAATGACTTAGTATGTGGACTACTTAGCTGTAGTCTTGTTAAGATAACCCGATTTATACTACAGTATGAAATACAGGATTATGTGCTTATAATGGGAAAACTTGTTGATTTCTCTAAGTGCAGTAATTAGTTTTAGGTAAACTGCTATAAGCAGAAAGATGCAAGATAATTCTTGCTGATAGAAACGTGTTTCCCCTGTTCTTAGTGCCTTTTGATTTTTTGGGAGACAAAAATTACTGGTCTCACTTTGATCAAGCTTAAGTTCTCAAAACACTGGGGCCTGACAAGTGACACACTGCTTAGGTTCTTCTGAAGATCGGTTTTAATTATTTCTAAGTCCCTGGTGCCCTATGACTATGTACTCTGTAAGAAAGTGAGTGATTCATATGCAGTGCTTCTGTGCTATGTATGTACAACTTGGTAGCTGAAACAGTAATCCCCTTATCATTTATATATTTTCTGCTGTTCTGACACTTCTTTAAAGGAAGCAAAGCACAGGTTTTTTTCTTGCCTACTGTCTTTCATAAAAGTAAGTCATGTTTTGCAGTTAGGGGATGGATTAAAACTGCTCCTCCAGTCAGCACTGAGCTTGAATTACAGAAATGCCTAAAAGCCTCTGCAAGGTGCTGCTGCTTTTGAACATTCAGACTCAAAGTCCCATCAGCATGCAGCAGTTGTTATTTGGTGATGCTGTGTGTGGCTTCAAATACGTCACCTCCCCAACATTAAAACTAACAACCAAACCATAGATGTATGTATTTTTTACTTGGGGCAAAAAACTTACGGTTATGAGTAAATTACTTAATTATATCCCATTTTTCAGAAGTGCCTAAGTAATCTAAGTCCTACTAAGGGTACTTAAGGGTTGGGACTTAAGCTCTTAAGTGTCTTAGCCAACATTTTTAGAAGTCTGTAACATCCATGTATCCACTAATGTCTCTGTCAATTCCTGAAACCTAGTGCTGCTTAACAGTACAGAATATTACACATGCCGTTAAAACAGAGACCAAAGTGAGATTGCAGTTCCAGGAATTTGTTTCCTCAGGAACGTTTTAATGCAGTAGGCAGGCAGAGCAGTACAGAGCAATCCGAATCAATCTAAGGGCAAGTTACTTTATATAGTCCATTGCTTCTGTGGAAAGAAGAAAGGCAAAATAATTTAAAAACCTCCTTTCTTAATGTTCCAGTCACCAGGTCACTAAATTCAGTCCACTAAGTTCAGTTCTATTCCATCTCTACTATAAAATCTTGTCTTCTAAGCAACTGATCTGTATCTTGCAAAGTATTTGGTCTGTCTTAATGCTACGTGTTTCATATGTGACTAAGCATATTTCTCTCTGCATTCATTGTATTGGGTCTGATTTCTAGAGATGCTGTGCATCTTTGTGTCCTGACTTCAGTGAGGAGTACTGCACAAATTTGTTTAGTTTTAATTTGTTTTAAATTTCATTCCTACACAGGTTCCAGATTTCACTATTACAGACCTGTCTTCAGAGTCAGATGATATCCCAGACATTTTGGATTTGGATGAAGAGGATCAACATGACTTTTCACGCACAAATGGCCCTTACACTACAGGGCAAAGAGCTGAATAGAGAAGCATAAAAATGTCTTCTGATACGATGTACTTTTGCCATGTTTAATTTAGATTTCTCCTTTTTAAAGGTGAACCTGCCTAGTTTAGAGATTATGGGGATATTTTCTTTTTTTTTAAATCACTGCCGTTTCATTTAGCTGCATCAGAAATCGGGGGTTTTTTCTTACCTGAGGAATGCATGCTACATTAATTTATTAGCATGGGTGTCAAGCTCCCATTCTACAAGCCAGCTATAGCCTAACCAGTGTATCCAACTGATCTGATCTTTGTTAGTTGATTGTTCTCCTGCTGGTAGCAACCATGAGAACACCCCAGTGCTTTGCATAAAGGGCTGCCAACAAACGGAGTTGATGAGGATTTGCCCACAAAATTTCGCCTTTCAGAAAAGCAGTTCTGCATCTACCTCTTTGCTGCTGAAAGGGGTAAGAATCTCAGATGTTCTCAAGTTCTTTTTTTTAGGTTCTGCACCTACAGAGCTTAGAAGCTTAGAGCTTTCCTTTGGCAGAGTGCTTTATGCACAGAAGGACTCCCTTTCTCTCCACCTGCCTTCTGTATGCAAATATTTGGCCATCATGATGCTGTCAGTTGTGGCGCCTAAGACTAGAAGAGGGTAAATGCTTAAAAATTAAAGTTTTCCAGGAATAAGGATAGCAGTTAGAAAAGGTAAGAGACTGTAAGAAGTGAGGGAAGATGGAGGACAAAGAGATACACATGTTAAGACAGAAGAAAATTGGGGGTGGGGGGAGAGAACTGAATGCGAGGATATTTCTGGCGACACTGATTTTTTTTTTTTTCCCGTTTCAGTAAAATGTCAGTGACTTGCTGAGGGCTGTTGAGGCCGGGTTGCTCGCACACAGCGAGC
>VWZF01001458.1:847-15442 GCA_013396755.1 Sclerurus mexicanus | reverse complement strand
TGTTTCCGTGCGAGAAGTGAAAACCCAGGGCTGGTGAGAGCTCCGCTGCCCCGCGCGGTGCCGTAGGGAAGGCGGGGCGAGCGGCTGCCGAGCGCGCCGTTTGAAAAGTGCCCGGGGCAGGCGGCGCTGTCCCCGCCCGGCTCCGCGGAGTCCCGGAGCGTGGCGGGACGGCGACGGGCCTGGAAGGGCGCGCCCTCCTCCTCGGGCGGCGGCGCGCCGGCCGCTGGACCAGGTTGCTCAAGGCCTTATCCGCGCTGGCCTTGAACACCGCCAGGGCTGCGGCATCCACAGCCTCCCTGGCCACCAATTCCGGTGCCTCGCCACCCACACAGTGAGGCATTTCTTTCTAATGCTACGCCTAGATTTCTCCTCTTTCGATTTGTACGCATTGCTCTATGTCCTGCCACTGCAGTTCCCGATGAAGAGTCAGTCTCCAGCCTCCCTGTAGGCCCCCTTCAAAGTTTGGAAGGTTGCAGTGAGATCTCCATGGAACCTTCTCTTCTACAGGCTGAACAGCCCAACTCTCACTGCCTTCGTAGGGAAAGTGCTCCAGTCCCCTTATCAACTTCATGGCTCTTCTCTGCACTTGGTCCAACAGTTCCATGTCCTTCTTGTGTTGGGGGCACCAGAACTGAATGCAGTACTCCAGGTGGGGTCTCAAAAGAGCAGGGTAAAGGGAAAGAATCACCTTCTTCGACCTGCTGGCCATGTCCTTGATGCAGCCCCAGATTTCACATGTGTTAAATAGGCTAGAAGGTGTATACTTCTACACGAGTAATAAAGCATTCAATGTGTAATGCTGTAATATAGTATAGTGTTTTGTAATCTTTAGTGGCCAGTAAAAATGCTCTGCTCATTTGTCACTATAACTACTGATGTGGCTGTTTATTTGTGTGTTAGGAACATGTTTGATAAACCAAACCACAAAGCATTTGCTGTCGTTGCCCTCTTCTTGTTTAGTAAGCTGGATAAGGTCCGCGCAGAAGAAACTTTTCGGTAAGTATTTCGGTTGTGAGGTTACTGCTCTGCCCTTAATTAAGAATGTTTTATACAGTTGCTGCAGGGAGGGAAGCGGTCACTTGGGGAATACTGTGGAAGAAGAACATACAGGCAGAATATTTGTTTTCCTTTTGATCACTACTCTGTAAATGTACCACAACCTTGGCTTAATTAAGGTTGTGTTTAATAGTATCTGTAACTTGGTCACTTTGATATAAACTTTAATAGCTGCAAAGTAATCTACATTTCCCATTTATCTCACCAGAGAGTAACATTTCCCATTTATGGATTTCTGCCAGGATCTTCAACATGGCAAGAGTCCCATGTGTCTGAAGACGTGGCAGGGGAAAGACTAGTGATATAAAAATGGTCAGAGTTATGACCCATTTTTTGTTGTTCTTCCCTTGTCCCGAGTTAGAAGGAGCTAGAGACAAATCTGTCTCTGAAATAATCTGTAATTAACTTATGGAGAAAAACCCCATAATTTAACAAAGTTTTAGCTATCTTGGTCTAGAATGTATGCCCCTCATTTTCTAGCTCCTCCAATAGGCATTAATAAATCTTTGTTTTATTCTTGTTTTTATAACAGTTAATTAAGTGTCTGGATATTTGAACGTGTTTTGAAATATTTTTTTCCTTTTTTTTCCTTTTTCCTCATCCTTTTTAAATGGAAAGAACCTATATGTTTGGAATAGGACCCGATCGTCAGTTTAGGAAGGAGTGCTGTAGCTGGCTAAGAGAAATTTCTGTAAGTATTATGAGGAGTGGAAGTTGATGCTGTACTGGTTTCTGTTACCTCATTCTTTTTTTGAGAGAACTTTATTAAATCAGAGTCTTAAATAAGGATTTGTTATCAAAGAATTCAGTTTTATCTTGTGTATTCTTACACATAGTTTATCTTGGACTTCTTTGTTCCAGCTTACTTCTGGGCGATGGTATTTGATTAAACTGAATTCTAGAGAGTTCCTTAGCTCTGGGTGAGAATAACTTCCTTCAGCTTTAGAGGTGTTTGTTCAGGTTGCCTGGGAAGGTGTTTATTATTGTGAACGTTGTTTCACATGCATGAAAAGCTTTTAATATTAATCTTTCCTTGTATATGGGAAAAGGGACTAAAATTTAAGGCAGGCTTTATGAGAGAAACCCATACTGATTGCTTCAGGTATCATTGGTTATTATATTACTTTCTTATGCTGCCTTTGTTTTAGTGATTGTTTTAGAAATCATGTCTTTATAGGCTGCAATACTTTCAGTTTTTCTGTAATAATGGACAAGGTGAAAGCCAACAATGCGGTATCTTTGAATACACTAAAAGTGCATTAATTATTGACTTCAGTGGAAAACATGAAACAAAACTTAAATGTGTTTTCGAAGATAGGGATTACCAGTAGGAGGGCACTGATTGCAGTCTTTGCACTGAAACTGTCTTGTATACAGAACTAGGGGTGGTGGTGGGAACATTAAAAAAAGCTTTATTCTCTTCTGCTGACTAGAGTGTCTGCTGTGGTAGCAAAGTTGTTTTGCTTTGCATCAGGCTTGCTATCAAGTAGTCTGTAGTGTTTTGGTATGCAGCTAAATGTTTGATAGCTATTGTTTATGCTTTATTTCTTAGATTACTTCTGTGTTTAATTTTTCTAGAATCAAAGGGAAAGCAGTCTTCCAAACATTACACCTTCCTCACTGATTTCTCCTGCTGGTGCTAAATTTGTTCACCTACTCTACCAATTTGCAAGACATGTGATGACTGAGGAAATTAAAAAGTTATCTGTAGGTAAGCTGTAATGGAACAATAAAAATTGCTTCATTTGTTGTGTTTGTATATGTATCAGGTCTTTAATATATGATAAGAGCTTTAAGTAGTTCTGAGTTGGCTGCTTAGTTCAGAGTCTCTCACAGTGTCCTGTGCATCTGCATAAAGTTGCTGCTGATAGAACAATGCTGTTTGCTCTGGTATCTGTTGCTTTTTGGGTCTTGTTCGTAGGCTCTACACCATTACCCACATGAGCAATGATTTGGTCCAAAAGTATTGGATCACTATACTATATTGTTCCTCAAAACTTGAGAAATTTTGGAGGGCTCGAACTGTGTATTCTAAGCATCTTGTATTGTTTTGATAATGTAAAGAAAACAGAAAGAGAGTGAGAGTGAGGGAATAAATATATAGAACTGAAAAGAAATGGCAGAAAAGGCAGTACACTGCATCTATTTCATTTCAGTTCAAACTAGGTAGATTAGAAGTTAACCATTTACTAAAAGTGAATGATGTCACCCAAACATTGACTTCTGTTTAGGCACTGGTATACCTTTTGCTGAAGCTGTAAGGTTGAGACCTGAGGATATGTACATTGCAGAAGCAAGACACAGAGTTGCATACAATAAATTGCTGCAAGTTCTTCAGAGGGAAGATTTTGTTATTCAAGAATATAGGAAAAAATCACAGTAAGTAATGTATTTAAAGAAATTGAGTCTTTTTATAAAAGCTGATTCACATGTGTGTGTCTTTGAAGGGATTTGAGGAGGCTACATCTGCTTTACCTCATGAATTCTGCTGAACTTCTCGATATTTTCCCCCTGTACCTCTTTTAATTGACAGTTCTACTGTTTGTAGTTCTTTTGTGAAGCATAGTAGTCTAAAGAAATTAGTTTGCCATTTAGGAGTTGCTGTCTTTTGAAAGATACGGTTACTTGGGCATTAAAATGATTAGGGAATTCTACGTTTATAGCACTATGATTTCTTAACTTTTGAAAGGTTGTATCTTAAAATATAGCTGTCTCAGGGTGAAACACTTGAGGCACATTTTGTTTACATGAACCTTAGTTATTTCACCAAAAGCATGCTATTCTTTACTCTTGTTTATGGAAAACATTCCCAGCTTAAGAAATACGAAGAGCTGGAACTTTCTGTGTGGGCACAGTTATGTATCAGTATGGGATAGTTTACATGACTGGAGTGCTGTCATGAACAGTTGTGAGCTGTTCAGAAGTGGCAGAAAAAGGGCGAGGAATTGCAGTGTAGGTAAAAGAGCAGTGACAGTGTGTGTAGCATAGCTCCACACAGGAGGACTAGTCATGTTTCATGCTTTTGGATCAGATCCAAGGGTTTAGTGTCCAGGGAGACCTCATGATGGGTGTCAGATGCCCTTGATTCTTAGAGAGGACTTCAGCTTATCCGAGCATTTGCTGGGAAAGCACTTCAGTGGTGCATTAGCGATGTGGGAAATGGGAGTGCCTAGAGGATGACTTAGTAATGCAGTCACTGAGTGTTCCAAGTAGGAGTGGTGCTCATTTGAACTTGCCACATAGAAGTAAGGGAAACCTCTCTGGAAACATTACAGGACTGTTATGGTCACTGTACCCCAGACTGTAAAACTGAAGATCCTAAGAAAAGTGAGGAACATGAGTGGAAAACTGATGGCACTGGCTTTTTAATTTGAGTGGATTTCCACTAGCCTGGGGAATTGATAGGCATCTTGTGGAAAGCAGAAAGACACAGGAATGATAGGATATTTTTAGAGATCCTTGCTGAAGCTCAGTCTTGCTCCATCAATTTAAGTTACATGATTAGGCACCCAGTGTTTCTGAAAATCAGACCACTATATTTTCACATGCTTAAAGAGTCAATAAAAGCACTTCAGCAAGAGAACTTTGGGGGTCCAGCTGCTCATACACTAGTATTCTGTTCTCTGGTCTTTCGAAACTGACAGATTTGGTACAATTGCTGAATATATTTGTAGTTTTATGTTGATAATGTACATTTCTAGTAACTTCATTGTTTTTGTTGGGTATAGTAGAAAACATTTTATTGCAACAGCTTGGTTGCTTAATTTACATATATCTTAGTGGATTTCCTGACTGTAATTCTACACAAAATCATGGTGAGGAAGTTTTTTAACTTTTTTTTTTTCCTCCATTATTACACAACTGGCTCAGTATGCAGACTTGGAAGGAATAAGCACAACTAGTTAGTGGCTGCAAGTAATTCTGATAAACCTCTGGTAACTGTTAACTACTTTTCTAGGGTTCTAATTAAAGAAATAGAAGAGACAAAGTCTGAATATGCACTCATGCAGATACAGTCTTTGAGGTAAGTGTTATTCGGTGTAACTAAGGTAGGATATATAAAATTGATTACTTGCTCAGTTTTATGAAATATGAACTATAATTTCATTGTGGTCCACTTGAACTTTTGTTTTGCATGTGCATATAGGATGAAACAAAATGACCAAAACAAAAGTGACAAAGTTGAGAGTATTCAAAAGGTGAGCATTTTGTTTCTGCTGTGGCAGTGTATTGTATTTCTTCTAACATTTCTGCAACACTTGCCCTCAGATACTGTTATTTCCACTTGTCTCCCTGTGATTATGCTAGCCCTTTCATCTGCCTGTATGTTGTTTTGGTACTCTGTCATTATAGATATTATGGCAAACATTTTAACATAGTGTTTTTGTCCTTCTTGCCTATTCAGGTCCGTAGTATGTGGACAGTTATAATGGAAATACTTACATCTTTGAAACAGGATAAGGAAGTTGTGGATTCTGTACTTGAAGATTGTGTTCATCAGTGTATTTTAGATGGAACTGATGTTGTTTTGAGAGTTCCAAGGTTGTTGGCTGACAGAATTGAAAGTGACAAAAATGAAGTAAGTAGTTTTTGTTCTTGCTAAATTGCTAAACTGCTTTTTTTTTTTTGGTCTCCAGTGATGCAAATGGATACCCTCAAATACTTCATGGATTATAATAGATGATTGCTAAAGGATGTATAGAATATGTAATTTGTATGCAAAAGTTTGTAGTGATTACAATGCTGTTTTGTATTTGTCATGTTTAATCCATTAACTTTTTTGGTTCAGTAACTACATTGGTAAGTCTATCTGATTAGTACTTGACTTTTTTGATTGTTTAGACATTAAAACTAGGTTGACTGGTTTAACTGTTGCTTTAACTTTTGCTTTTGTTTCCAGTGTGTAGTCTATGGTGTTGTTCAGTTATGGTGTTGGTGTTGTTTGTGCCATGTCTTTTGGGACAGTGGTTAAACGGAATAGCTCATTGGTTGAAGTTTTCTTGGTTCGTGTTGCTTTAATCTAGAACACATTTTTTGACAAATAAAACAATCAGGAACTAACTGAATCAAAGTGTATAGTGTCTCTGCTTTTACTACAGAAGGCATAACTTTCTGATGTTGGTACTGTTCACTGATTTTTTTTTGGTTTTTTTTTCGTTTTCTTGCTTGCCATACAGGTTTTTACAGCAAATGTATATGAAGATGGAAAATTGAATTTCTTAGCAGTCATTCAGTTGTTAAATGAAGCCCTGAAGATGCTGAGAGATGAACATTGTCAGGCTGGATTAAAAGACCTTCACAGGATTGAGAATATGGTTACATTCTGCAATAAAGCACTACAGGATTTGAACACAAAGAGGTAATTATTGGCCAGTTTTCTCTGGTCCCTTGTTCTTAAATCTTAGGATTCTGTCTACCTACTGTTATGTATAGCAGAAACATGTTGGTTCAGTCATTTTCCTTTGCCTCTGGGAAATTAACATTTGTCTTGATTATTTATGTAAGTTTTAATTGAGACTCCTCTCTAAGTAACAGCTTTGTGCTTTTGCTTCATCAATATTTTATGCTTTGTTCCTGGGGACCTCATTTGCTAGCTGATCTGAGTTTTTTGCTTCTTGTTACATTAATAAATTCTGACATGTAAAAAACTTTTATCTGAACCTGACTTAGGGAAGTTTAAAGAGTGTATCTCATTCGTGTATGTATTTGAGTTCAGTTCTTCTAATTCTGCTGTAAGAAACATAAGGATACCTTGTAGCCACTTTGTTGTTTGTCAATTTCAGTTAGTTCTTAGTATATGCACAAATGCATGAGTAAGTTGATGCATAGCAAAGGTTTTGCAGGATAAGGTGAATGCGTAATACTGTCCATCTCTATGCAGAATTGTCATATCCACTAACATGCTTACATGTTACAGGCTAGAAAGAGAGCAACAGCGTGTGGCAGTGCGTGAATCCATTTCTAGAAAAGAGGAAGACTGGGAAATGAAGTGGAAAACATCTCTTGGCCAGCATCCTTTTAATTTAATCTTAAAAGAGGATCTAGTAAGTGGTGTTCAGTTTATCTGATTCTGGGGAAGAGAAAGGGTGAAGGTAAGAGAAGATGCAAATCTACTTTTAAGCTTTATATGTAAAGCTGGGTGAATCACATAGTGCAGTATAGCTGATTATGCTTTATGAAGTCTTTCTTAAAGAGAATACCTTTGACTTATGACAGCTGATGTCTTCACTTGAGATGGGGGATGGAACCTCTTGTCAAGATCGTAGATCAGTGTAAAAGTGAGCTGATTGGTTTTGGGTTTTTCTCTGGTCATCCCCACATGAAAAGTGAGCATTTATGTGCTATCGGTCTGAGTTCTGTTTTTCCCTTTTAGAGTGCTGTGCTTTATGAATAAACAATAATTTCTATTCTGACACTCATATTGACACAGGTTATACTCTTGCATAGCTACCCAGCAGAGAGAGAGAAGCTTCATGTTGAGTCTGACAGCTGGTTTGCAGAAAAGTTGTGAATAACTGTCTGCTAGTTGCTGTTGATAAGCAGATTTTTTCAGCCTTGTCGTGTAACTTTTTTCTTTATTTTGAAAGGAACTTAGTTCAACAGCTTCGCCACTCCAATCTCCTGGTCTTCCAGAAGAAAATGAAAACAGTGACGTTCATCAATACCTAGCATCATTTTCAGGTGGGTGACCAGAAGAAGTGTCTTTTCCTTCTCCGTGGCCATCACAATTGTTAAAAGTTACTGGGAATCAAAAAGGTTCCCTCCCTCTGTTTGTAGATAGTCTTTAATAGTCTGTGGAAATCTGGTTCTGAATTACTTTGNCACAATTGCATTACATTTTCCAACCATGTTGCATCTTGGAGATTCTCTGAAGCTTGGCAAAAACCTGGTGCTGAGTTGTTTGATATTTTGTGTGTGTGTCTGTATATATATATATATATATATATATATATATGTATGTATGTATATATATATCTATTTATCTGTCTTGCATAAAGGATGTTGAGACAGATTTAGACATATAAAGGTTCATTTTATGGATTCTAGAAAATACATAATACATGTAGAAAGGTTGCTTTGGCTTGGAGAAGTAGTAAGAAAGTGAGAAAGTTCCACTGGTCACTAGGAAAAGAAATTGAAGGTGTCCTCCCAGGTAAGCATCTTTCCCTGGTGCATTCTAAAATACTTAATTCCACAGTAACTGTGCCATTTGATCAGGGCCGTACTTGATCTGTGTTGGTTGCTTTCAGTCATTAGCTTAACAGTGTTGATCAGAGTTCAATTTGATCATGGTTGTTGCACATGCTAATTGGCTCATGAGCTGATTGTTATTTTACTGAGTAATGCTTATTGACCGAGTGCTTACTGTTTCTACTATAGAGTTATAAATTAGAAGCTACAAAACTAGGAGTAAGACTGGTTGAATCATGTAATTTGCAGTCTCTTTTAGGAAAAATGGTGTATCAGAGGTGTATTGAAATTTCAAGATGCAAAACAATAGCGAGAAGATCCTTTTGGTTAAAAAGGTGGAAGTGATGCTCCAGCAGTCTTAAGGGTATGTGAGTATAAGGTTAGAAGCTGCAGAGGAAAGGCCACAGAATTGCAAATGGAACGTAGTTTGCCTTAAAAATTTTAAAGATTGTACAGTGGTGCTGTGAGCTGGTAATATCTGAAACCTTAAGACAAACTGATGTCTGTGGCGTTCTCTACTCTGTGGTTAAGATGCTTGATCAGAGAGTCCAGCCACTAAGAAGACTAACTTTCTGTCTATTAATACAGTAAGCTCTAAAAATGAACCTCACCTAACTACCTGAAGTGAGCTTGGATTTTGAATATGTTGTCGAGGTGAATGCAATGGGAAATGCCATTTGTGTTTGCAGAAGCTGAAATTTAGCGTTAGTAGAGAACTACTGAGGTTAAACTTCAGCTGTTATTAAAGATGTGCCAAAATTAGTATTTATTGTTCTAGAGTCCTTAGCTGAGGTGTGTGTACCTCTCATAATGTGCAAAACATTTACTTGCAGTATGCTTTGTCTTGCCTGGAGTGAGGCAGCAAAAGGGATGAGTATATCCACAGAGATATTTATGGATTAATGCAGTTGGGGTAAACATGAGTGAAGTTGTGCTTAGTGGAGTTGATGTGCCACGCAACTGATGCATTTGTGGAAGGGTGGGGATAATGATGATATGGCTGGGATTGTAATTTGGAGGAAGGTGGAATGTGTGACTGATATGTGCAGCGCAGCAGATACAGCCATGCTTCTTGAATATGTATTCAGGAACAACACAGAGAGATGCTGGTTGCCAGTGTCATCTGTGGCTACAAAAGGATTGGTAACATTGTCCTGCTTATGTATTAATATGTTTTTCTTGCAGTGTCCATAAAGTCCATACAGTGAGTAATCTGCGGAAGTGGTCTGAGTCAGTCATGTCACCTGGAAAGCCTGAGCAAAGAAAGTGGAAGCAATACTAAAACTTTCTACTTTATTTTCTAGATATTTGTGACTCTCTTCATAAGGAATGTTATGAGAAGGATGAGGGAGCTTTGGAAACTGTGATGGATAAGTCATCACCACCACCAAAATGGTATGCTTAATGAGAAAATTATAAAAAAAAACAGTGGAAAAAATAGAAATTTACATTTTGGACTTGAATATTTTTTATCTCTTGAACCTTAGTGGAATATTTCAGTAGCCTACTTCTCTTACCTGTCACCACCACCGAATTTAGCAAGATAGACTTAAAGTAACTGCTGTTTTCTCTGACTGGTGGCTGGTCAACTGGTTGCTGCTGCGTAGGATGTGTAGCAGACAAGATGCAAAGTTTTTATGTCACTTTTTAACTATACTGTTCCAAGCTTTAAGAGGTTGGTGATGGGAACAGAAAATTCTATCTCTCAGGTTAAACCTTCTCAACAAGACTTTTTTCAAGACTCTTCTTGAGAATTACAACCATGTTGTTCTGTAACTACTCTTTACTACAGTATCAGCAAAGGATAGAACATAAAACAATGGTATTCTAAAGTTTTTCCCCATTTGGTATTTGCCTAATCCGGGAATGTTTCATGACCTTTTGAATAATGCTATATTTCATAATATGAATCCTGCAGATACTTCCAAGTTTTCTGCTAGGACAGAAAGGGAGTTAAGCAAAGGAAGGCTGTCGCTTATTGGACATAAAATTCTTAGAGATCAGTAGAAGTAGTTGCATATAAGTCTCAAGAGGCTGTTGAAGTAGTTAACAAATAAATCCTGGATTTCTTTCAGTGACTTCATACATCACGGATTTTTGTCATCTTCTGATTCTGTGGACAGGTAAGAGCAAATATTTATATTTCAAGGTGTGCTTTTCCTAACAAGTGAGGACTGCATTTTTGAGAGCTATGCAATTAGCACTAAACTCACGAGAAGTGATGAGGCTGAAGTCTTTGGTAGCCAGGAGATTGTTAGATATCAACAAATGTGTATAGGAACAGACCTGTGCATGCCAGAACTGATTCAGACTGTCTAGGGAAAAGAATGATGTCAAGTCAGCAGAGGACTTTTCAGTTGTCTTTGGTTGCAGAATGCAGAAAACTTGTTTATAAAAGTATCGAAAAATTCCTTCTTTTTCTGTGTAGTAATCAAGAGCAGTTTATTGATTTATTTATTTTGGGAGACTGATACACAACTAGGGCTAAATCTGCTCTAATTGTCACGTTGTTCTCCCTATAGTAAAATTGCTTTCTGATGACCGGGACGAATTGAGAGAAATCGTAACGGACAGATACGGAGCATACAATATATAACTTTTAAGATTTGCATTCCAATTGTTTACTTCATCTCTAAAGTTGTTGAGGTGGTGTTTTGTTTTTTTACACTCTTTTTCTCTCCTCCTCAAGGATCTCATCAGTGCCTTCAGAGTTGTCAGGAGTGTCTGAAAACAGAGACCTGTTAACAGAAAATGTAATTTTCTACCCATCAAATACGTTAAACTTAGGACGCGTGTTTTTTACATTGATTGAAGTCTAGACTTTGTGGGAGAGCGTTGCGGGATTTTGGTTTGTTTTGCAGAGGGTTTTCTGTTTGTTTTGGTTTTCTTGTTGGTTTGGGTTTCGTATTTGTTTTTAGCAGTATTTTTATACAACTGGGTCAGTCCTGTGAAACTGTAAATAGGACAGGAGGAAGTAGATGCACTTGTATCCAACTTCAAGGGTAACATACAGTGTGTGGCTGATTCCTTGCTTGCTGCAATAGTCTTTTTGGTGTGAGCAGTGGTCAGAATTTGTTTCTTTAAGTTGTGTATGAATTTGAGGGTTAAAATGTGGTGTAAAAGCAGCTTGCACAGTTGTTCACTATACTGTGCTGGAGGTAGTTGCAAATGAGTTGCAAATCATCTGTGTTGTATGCAATAACCTGTCCTAGGCACTACTTATGTCCTACTTTGAATACAATTGTAAAAATATTTTGGTTTTAGTTAGAATTCAAGACTGAAATATTTTTATTGACTAAACACTAGGGCCGTTGCTATTTGGAATTTGTACAGCAGTTTGTTCATGCTAATAACTTGAGTTTAAAACTGCTAACAATTCCTGTGTCTTCCTGTAGAACTTGCATACAGAAACTTCTGAGGGAAATAAAAAACCTGTGCCTCCTATAATCTCTAAAAATGGAAAGGAAAAGTTCCCTATTTCAGACATGCAAGAGAGGACAGATGAAGACGTTTCCCTGACAGAGTCTCCTGTGGAAGAAGATGATCTTCTTGAGAAAGCCAGAGATGAGCTGGCAGAAGAGGTTAGGAAGAAATCTGTTGTTTGTTTTTTTGTTTTTAAATAAGTGGTCATTAAGTTCAGAGAACAAATCACTAATTACATCATAGAATGTCTCTTGTAATCCACATATGTCAAAAGTTACTTTCTATTTTCTGCTAAATAGTAATCAGTGTCACAGATTTATAGAGGGGACTGCCCAGTGAAGTCCACGTTGAAAACGTGGAGCTTGTGCAGGTGTCATAAATCATGATGAAGTGAATATGAATAGCATGTTCAGTAGAATCATGGTATGATCTTTATTACCTCTCATACTTCAATCTATGAAGTACACTGCATATATTCAGAAACAAAAAGTACTGTTGAATTCTTAAGTTATGCATGTTTTAAATATTTAAGAGATACTTGGGAATTTTAAGCAGGAATTTAAGTACTACTTCTTTTATGTATTTTATTTAAGATTTGACTGAGGAATTCCTTCGCGGGAGTTACTCTAAAATGTGCCATAACTTGATTTGGAAAGTCAATTGCGTTTTTCACTCAACGTTTTCACTAGTTATTTTTCATCTGCTAAAATGTTATACTTACGTAAATATAGCTGTAGTCTTCATGCTTATGCAGTTCTTGACTAATGTCTTAAATATATTCTATCTGAGCACACTTTCTTATTTGAAGGATGGATTCATAGATGATGAGAGAACTTAGAATTGAATTCTGATTTTGGTCCCATGTCTTCATTTTATGTTTGTAGGACACTGTGGTCATTGTGGACCTAAGTAGTAAATAACAAAAAAGTCAAGATATTCCAAATTCTCCAAATTATTTAGAGAATGGGATTTATTTTGAACCATAACTGACAGAAATAAAGTTGTAACTCTGCTTTCTCAGAATTCGCCCTTCTCTAACATCCTACAGGTTGCAAAGGCAGTGATGTCTGAGTCGCCTTACAGTGGTGAAGAGAAAGGAATGACATTTGATGATCTCATTAGCTCACTGTGTTTTAACCCATTTATAACAAGGAAACAAATTCCCCGAACTCCAGAAAATCTGCGTAAGTCTGAATCATTGGTTAGAATTGTGGTAAGTTTACTGACATGTTTCACAGGAAGAAAAAGAGAATTATTTTCAGTAAACCTGCAAGTTACCTGAGTGGCTCACTCTGTACCACAACACAGTAGGCCAAGATATGAATACTCTGAATTCGATTCAAGTGATTTTTTTTTTCTGTGTAGAATCCTATTTGTGTTGAGAAAACATAAACTTTAACAGTATAATGCAGCTATACATCTTCCTTCTTGGATTGCTTATGTCACTGAAGGGACAGAAGAAAAATAGATTGATTGAGAGACTGAAAGTATTAACACTTTACCTTGGTTTGTTCCATTTAGTTACTGAAATTAGAAGCACATGGAGAAAAGCTATCCAGACTGAGGGCTCGTCAAACATGGAGCTGTCCTCAACTGAAGTGATGATACAAGAAGTTCCAATGGATGGTAGACCCATTATGGAAGAGGCGACAGACTCTAGCTTTGTGTGCTCTGTCCCTGCATCTCCTGTGTCTGACTCTGAATCTCCCTTGTCAGAAAAGAATTCACAGTCAAACTCTACAGAATCTAGTCCTCAAGAGCAGGTGAGAATAAGTCATGTATTTGAATCCTCAGATTCAAAAACATCTGAAACACTAGAAACTGAGAGAACTGAAGCACAGGAACTGGACTGTACTGGATTGAGTGGAAGTTCTGTAGAAGATCTAAAGCAGGCTTTGCAAAATGTAGAGAAGAGCATGAATATTCCAGATATTTGTTTGGAAGACAGTAGTAGAACAAATGTACAACCTCCCGACCACTCTCAGTGTTCTTCAGTGGACAGTATGCTACGCTGGAATGTGTCTTCGTTGTTAAGTTCTTTCGGATGTGAAACTGCCTACATGGGAATATGGAATGAGACACTTCCAGAATATGATAGCATGGAACTCAGCGCATCTGCAGACTTCGAGTCTGATTTTGATATGATGGACAGTGCAAATGTAACGGGTGATTCAGAAAATAAGAGGGATATTGAAAAATCAGACCTAGATCTACAGTCCCTGTCCAACTCACATAAAATGCTGAAAAAGACTGCATCTGAAATTGAAGAAGAGCTGCATCAAACTCATAATGGAAGTGAATCTGCAAGATGTAGATCAGACCTAAATCCTGCACCAGAAGGAGAAGAGAGGAATAAATTTTGCAGTCCCATAGTCTTCTCCTTGGATGAAGAATTTACCAAGACACCATTGTCAAAATCTAATGAAAAACAATACTCCCTGTCATCTTTGCTGGTACCCTCTGAACAACTGCAAGAAATGGCATCAATGGCACATGACATCCCATTAGACCTACTACATAAATTGCACGGTAAGTAGTTTCCATCTTATCAAGAAGATCTTATCCCTTCTGTCACTAGTTATCATCATCATGGCTAGGCTTTGTGAACGAAGATTTAGGAAGGGCTCTACCCATGCTTACTACACATGCTGAAAAGGCCAATGCGAGATAGGCAAGTCTGATTGCAAAAGGCACAGCGGAAAGTCTCCATCGGCACTGCTGGCAAGGCACGGTTCTTCCTGCGTTGCCTTTTTTCTTCAAGACTGATTCTGCGTGTGTTCTCAAAGGAAGCAGCAGCGTTATGGATGGTGTGTCTCCGTGCCTCCTGATTGGAGGCCAGAGTGGACCATTGATGGTGGTCAATATGGCCAAGGCTGAGGTGTTGTTTCAGGGAGTCCTTGTATCTCCTCTTTGGGGCTCCTCTCA
>VWZF01001457.1:937031-947837 GCA_013396755.1 Sclerurus mexicanus | reverse complement strand
GGACTCGGAGCGGGGCCGCGATGCCGCTCAAGGCTGTCATCCTCATCGGGGGCCCGCAGAAGGGTAAGTGCGCCGGACGCGCGGGGCGCCCCGCCGGCGCAGCGCCCCGCTGACCCCGCTCTGCCCCGCAGGGACCCGGTTCCGGCCGCTGTCTTTCGAGGTGCCCAAGCCGCTCTTCCCCGTGGCCGGTGTGCCCATGGTGCAGCACCACATCGAGGCCTGCGCCAAGGTACGGGAGGCCGGAGGGCCGGGGCTGGGGCCTTGGAGCTGAGGGACACCCTTTCCACTGTGCTCCCTTCCCTCCGTCCCTCTCCAGGTGCCCGGCATGAAGGAGATCCTGCTGATGGGCTTCTACCAGCCCCACGAGGCCCTCAGCCGCTTTCTGGTGTCGGCACAGCAGGAATTCAAGATCCCCATCAGGTGGGCAGGAGCTCTCGCACCCTCGGGGCACACGCAGAGCAGCACAGCCTGGCTCGGCCCCTCACCTGCCTTCCGCAGCCCACAGCCAGTGCTCAGGCACTGGGCAAGTGGGCTCTGTCCCACCGTGGATAGGCACAGCCAGACTCTCATGTTAGTTCCACCACGTTTCCTTTGCCTTGGGCCCTGCCCTGGCTGGCTCCTGCTCCAGAGATGCGCCTCTCTAGCACAGCTCTAAGCTGCTGCAGCCTCCTTCTCCTGTGCAATGTCCACGTGAGCCCCATTGCTGCATGGCAGGATTATGTCTCTCCAGCCCCTTCCAGCCCTTCCCAGGCTTGCTGCCAGTTGGTGCCACCAGACACCTGCTTCCCTAAGCTCTTGCTTTTCCGTGCTTGGCTCGCAGGTATCTCCAGGAGTATGCGGCACTGGGCACAGGTGGTGGCATCTATCACTTCCGAGACCAGATCCTGTCAGGTGGTGCCGAGGCCTTCTTTGTCCTCAACGCAGATGTGTGCTCAGAGTTCCCTTTACAGGAGATGCTGGAGTTCTGGCAGCAGCATGGGGACGTGCACAGCTTTGTCATTCTGGGTACCACAGTGAGTGGCAGTGCTGGGGAGCAGAAGAGCTGCAGTGCTCTGCTGTGGGCTTAGAAACCAGCAGCTCTGGTGGTGGGTGGGTCCCAAGCTATGAGCTCCATGTTGCATCTGCTCTGCATCCTTGTACCTGCTGCTCCATCATTGCTTACATATCCTCACTCCATAGGCCAACAGGACACAGGCACTGAATTACGGGTGTATTGTGGCGAATGCAGACACACAGGAGGTACTGGAAGGCCTTAGGGAGCTGAGCACAGTGTGGGCAGCAGGTGCTGCGCTGCCTGTGTGGGCATGTGTTCCCAGCATGCCACAGAGGGTGTGATGCTGGGCGTGGGGGCTGTGCCCCAGGATTCACATCTCTTCCCTTGCCTTCAGGTCCAGCACTATGTGGAAAAGCCAAGCACATTTGTCAGTGAGATCATCAACTGTGGCATCTACCTCTTCACACCTGCCATTTTCCAGCATATTGGCGAGGTCTTCCAGAGGAACCAGCAGGAACTAGCACTGTGAGTGCCTCACTCTGCTCTGCACCCCTCCCACCCCACTGCTTCCCAGGGCTGCAGCGGCACACTCATCCTCCATTCTTTCTCTATCTTTTCTCCTCCTCTGCCATCACTCACTTGTTTCCTGGTCCTGCACCAGCTGTCCTTACCTTGGGTAAGTCTCCCTGTGTGTCTGCACTGGCTGCTCTCTGGGCTGGATCATTCCTAGTGATAATGCATGCTTCCTTCCCTTGTCCAGGCTGCTCTTTCCTCTGCTCCCTTCCTGGCCAGCTTGAGACTTGTCCTCCCCCTTCCTCTCCTCCCACCCCATTCTCATTCAGCTCTGGACAAGGGGCTGAGCAAGCCTTTCACCTGGGAATGCTCTGCTCCCCTCTCCAGCTTTTTGCACCAGCCAGCCTGTCACCTGACATCTCTGCCACCAACCAGGCTAAACTCCAGCTGTGCAGGGCTCTGGATTGGGGGCAGGATCATACATCCACTTGGACTGGGTGGGGCTCTTGCACCATCAACTTCTGGCTTAGAGTTTGTTTTGGCTGGTAGAGCCCCATTCCTCTGCTGCTCTGGGGCTCAGTGGGGCTGTCCCGGCTTGGCTTCACAGCTGGCACTGTCCCCACCTTTGGGGAGAAGTGCACGGCTAGGTAGGAATCTGGGATTATCAGAGCCCCTGGATTTGGGGAGGGTAGCTTTGCTGGGGTCCTTGGCTGAGACCATGGCTGGGGTGGGTGTTTAACAGGACTCTTTCTTGCAGAGAGGAAAGCTCCAATGGCTGGCAGCGTGCAGAAGTGATCCGGCTAGAGCAGGACGTTTTTACGGCACTGGCTGGGAGTGGCAAACTCTATGTCTACAAAACTGATGGTTTCTGGAGCCAGATCAAGTCAGCTGGGTAAGGGCTGAAGTTAAGAGTTGGTGCAGCAGGAGCATCAAGTGATCCATACAGGGATGGGAGAGGAAGGTGCTCAGGCAGGGCCTTGGGGGTAGGTGGGCAGTGCTGATTTTGGGTCCTCCTCCTCTGCCCTGATAGTGCCAGAGCGACAATAACAATCTTTTGCTTTTCTTCTCCAGCTCTGCTATCTATGCCAGCCGCCTTTACCTGAACCAGTACAGCAAAAGCCACCCAGAGAGATTGGCCCAGAACAAAATTGGAGGCCCTGTCATCCGAGGTACCCTTCTGACTCACTAATGCCCTTGGGGCTGCCTTGGGAGGCAGTGGGACCCATGAGCAGAATCTCCCCTGATCCAAGTGGCAGGTGCTCCTGTGAACTGCCTCCCCTGACACCACTGCCTTGTGTTGCAGGGAATGTGTACATCCACCCAACAGCCTCCATCGACAGCACTGCAGTGGTGAGTGCAGGCTGGGAGGGGCCCTGAAACAGGGAGATGCTCAGGGGCATCACTGTCCTCATCCTCATCACCTCCCTCTGTCCTCACAGCTGGGCCCCAATGTCTCTATTGGGGAGGGGGTGACAGTGGGAGCTGGTGTGCGTGTGCGAGAGTCCATTGTCCTGCACGGTGCCTCACTCCATGTAAGTAGGATTTGCCTGAAGGTATGGGTGTCAACCTCCACCCCTTGCAGGGAGGCAGTAGCACCCTGCATCCCCCTTTCCTTCACCCTAGGACCACACCTGTGTCCTCAATACCATTGTGGGCTGGGACAGCACCATTGGGCGCTGGGCTCGGGTTGAGGGAACGCCCAGTGACCCCAACCCCAACGATCCATATGCCAAGATCGACAGCGAGACCCTTTTCCGGGATGGACGCCTCACACCATCCATCACGATCCTAGGTATGTCCAGGCTGCACTGAATGGCCCTGGCCTGCTCAGCAAGGCGGTCTCCTCCCTCCTGCTAACCCCCTTGTATTCTCCCTACAGGCTGCAGTGTCACCATCCCTGCTGAGGTCGTTATTCTCAACTCCATTGTCCTTCCTCACAAGGAGCTGAGCCGCAGCTACAAAAACCAGATTATTCTGTGAGTCAGGGGCCAGCACCGGTTACCCTGACTCCCTGCTGTGCCTCACACTGAGGGACTGCGCTGAGGCCTCACCTCCTGGGAGGTTCCCAGTACCCCCAGAGGGGTAGGTGCAGGCTACGAGCCCTGCAAGTGCCTGACTACTGCTCCAGACAGACATTAAAGCTGCTGAGCATCAGCCTTGTGTGCTGCTTCTCTTGCAGCCCAGGGACCAGCCCTGGGTCAGGGTGAAGGCTTCAGGGACAGCACGTGACCCTGGCACCAGGCTGAGTACCTGTACAGGAAGCACTTGCGGCCTGCAGTGTCATGGGTCCAACTTTTGGTATTTCTCCACCAAATGGCACTACCAGCACCACCTTGCCCCCCCTCACCAGGCTTTCCCTGCATCATTTGCTGTCTGCAGCTCCCTGGATGGCCTTGGCCCATCTTAAGAGACCAGGGAACTTTGAATGTGCCTGTCCTGTGTAGGCAGCTCACCCCACCGAAGGCAGTTGTGAGGCTTCTGATTTTATCAGTTTGATTGCAACAGCCTGAGCTGGGCTCCTGCCTACTGCTGGGAAAACAATGCCAAGCTGTCCCAAGGGCACCGGCACACGGGAGGTAGGTTGGACTGGCAGGTTCTGGCCCTGGAGGGAACTGCATGAGCACCCCTTCCTCCAGCACAACCTCTGCCCCTAGGGGCTTGGTGCGAGCCAGAAGAGCTGCCAGCCCTGCCAAGCCTGCTGCTGTCAGGCTGAAACCTGTGCCTGCTGCCTAGGACGGGCTCAGAGTGATTGCAGCAAGCCTCTGCTGCCCCAGTGGGCCAACAGCCTCCTTCACACTAGCACATCTCCCCGTTGCACTAGCTACATTCACAGGCCACCAGGCCAGTCAACTTAAATGTGTGTAGGTGGTAGAGATCTAGCACCTCACTTTGTCTCAAAAAGCTGATTTTATTGAAGCACAGGCTCTCTACTGTAACCTACACTGCCCTTTATTTACCTCTCTGTTTTTGAGCTTTGTGCTAAAGCCCTGCACTCCACCAAGGGTCCCATCATACCTCTCACCTTCAGTGAGGTATTCTCCATTCATCCAGTACCACCCCAGCTTGATGGATTTGCAGTAAATCCTTGCTCCCAGCCGTCTGCCTTCCTTTGCCAGTTCTCCTGTGGTCCTGGGCAGGGATTAGCTCTTCCCTGGCTTTAAGCACATTAAACTCCTTCAGTTTTGCTTCTGCCTTGGATGTGTTAATTTCCTTGCCCTCTGGTATACACTCCCGCGCTGGGGAAAACTGAGCTAAAGTACTTGGTTTTGGGATTGTACATGAATCTTCTCCCATGTGCCACATCTGGTCTGGCTTTTAATAGGGACAAAGGTTTATCAGCTGCTGGATGTGGCCCTGGGCCAGTTCTCAGCCCTGTTGTGTAAAGCCCCTTTGCCCCTGTAGTGGCTGCCGCTTTCACAGAGCAATCTGGAGATGAGCCCTTCCTAGGACCTCGCTCCATTACAGCTTCATCCTGCTTTTCCCTTTTAGAGGGAAAGAGCTACACATTCCATCCCCGCTTGGGCTTTGCAGCTCTAGCACTGGGGCTAGCGGGGAGGAAGGAGTTAAAGGGGCCTCCACTGAGGTGCTACAAAGTCTGGAAGCACTTTAAGGTTGTCCTGCCCTGAGCAGCAGCAGCTCCTATTACTTGAGGCCAACATCTGGGCTCAAAGAGGGACCTCCCACATCCTGGGCTCCAGGGCAGGAGAGGGGAGCTTCAACTCCGATGGGAGGGGGCCTTGCCTGCCCTCCCAAAAACGGGCATTTTGGGGAGCATTGCTCTTTCTATTTCCCAGCCAGGCTTCATCACGCCAGTGAGTTCCAACTCCTGGCTCCTGGCAGCAGCAGGGAGGGAGAGACAGCAGCCACAGCCAGGCATGTTTTGCTGCAAACTTTTAATAGAAACTCGACAAACTACAGCATTGGGGGAGCATCCCTGCCACCACGGCTGGGCAGAGCCAGCTCTGCTCCCCAGTCCTGAGAGAAGCAGAGCAGGGAAGCAGGGCAGAGCTCCGAGCTCAGCACTGCCCCCCCACAAGCAGCCAAGTGCTGCAGGCTTCGCTCCTCCTCCAGTGCCGGCTCCGTGTCCCCGGGGAGCCACTGCTACAGGCTACACCGGAGAAGGGAAGAACCGGCCCACCTTCCTCGGGGCCGGCCCCTGCCTGCGTGGGGAGAGATGAGTCAGGGGTGCAAAGCGAGCTCCCCTGGGGTCCCAACCACCCCCGGCAGCACTCACGGGGGGCGGGTGGCCGTGCCTACGCAGCTCCGCAGGGTGCTGGGGAGGCAGCAGGTACCGGCTGGGCTCAGCTGGCCTGACTTGGGCTCCGGGGAGGCGATAGGGTGGAAGAACGGCTCTGCAGGACAGAGTGGAGACAGCTATCCCACCCCAGCCACCGACAACGAGGACCCTTCAAAGAAGCCACAAGGCCAGGGCAGGAGGGGCTGGGGCTCCTGTGCCTCACCACATTCAGCCCCCAGGGCTGGCACTGGCACCAGGTTCTCCTGCTCTGTCCCCACAAAGCCTTTCCAGAAGTCGTGTGGCAGCGAGAGTAGACGAGCCACCACCTGGGCAGAGAGGGATGTAGGATGTGGATGCTGGCAGTAAGGGTACACCCCATGCTTCAGTGAACCCTCACCTTGCACTGCCTTGGTGTGTCCTCCATGATGGCGAGTGGCGTGGGGTTGGCTGAGCTGTGCCCTACTAGCGTAGGGCCAAACACACGGGACAGGTTGAGCACGTCCATCTTGCAGTCAGGGCTGCATGACACCCTGCAAGCACGGGCAGAGGGTATGAGCATGTTGCCCAGCCAAGGGGCCCCTCATCCACAGGTTCCCTGCTCTAGGACACAAAGCCTGGGTGAGGGGCAGAGAGCCAGAAGATGAGGACAGACTCCATGCCAGGATGAGCCACTCACCTAAGCAGGTGCATCATGAGGAAGGCCAGGGTGTCCCTGTTGGCTGGGGGCAGCTTGCTCACCAAGTGGCGCAGGGCTGTGTCACAGGCAGCATCATCCAGGATGTCTGTGGCAGCACCAGGGATCACTGTTAGGGCAGAAGCAGCTCCTTCTTGGGGCCACATCCCACCCTGGGACCCTTGCTCACCAGCAGCCCTCAGAAAGGCAGGGTGGAGGCCAAAGGTGACCAGTGGTTCCTTGAGCCCTCGCAGAAAGTCCTTGAGCACCCCACACACCACATGGATGTCAGTCACGCTGCTGAGGGCAGGCAGCGCACCCCCAGCCCTCAGCAGCCTCCTCTTCCACTCCCGCACCAGCTGCTCCGCACCCGGCACCCGGTACAGCCCTGTCTGGGGCACAGGAAGAGAGGCTCAGCCCTGTGGGAACCACAGCATCACCACCTCCACCATCCTAGCCCCTACCTCTGTCAAACCTCTCATCTCCACCTCAGTCACACATTGCACCACCAGTGCAGGCACCAGGGGTGGCGTGGAAGGTGCAAAGTCAGCCAGCACGCCCTGAGGAAGAAAACGTAGACCCACTTTTTGCCCACCACCCAGCCCTGCAGCCAGGGTGGGGAGAGGCCCAGCATCCTGGGGCTGATAGCCCCAAAGCCCCACAGGGACATGGAGCTGTTCCCCCTCACCTCACAGGGCCAGCTGTGGTGACGGGGCCGAGGTGCACAGGGGCCAGGGCAGTGTTCCCGGCACTTGTTGTGCAGCAGCAGCTGGCACTGGCAGCACTTGATGGCAGTCTTCCCAAAGCGGATGCGGGAGCCACAGACACCACAGGGCTCAGGGCGGATCACCTGGAGAGAGCAGCAGGGTCAAGGGCACCCCTTCTTGCAGATACCCAGTACAACTCTATCTTCTCTCAACCAGCTCCCATTGCCTCCATCCATTCCCCCTGCAGGCAGAGGTACGGAGGCAGGGGATGGAGGAGAGCCTTGTGCCAACCCCCCCAATGACTCTCTCCCAATAGGAGAGAGGCTGGAACACAAACCGTTTTGGATGTGAAGTGGTGCTGGACTGGTGGGAGCTTCTGTGGAGGTGAGGGGTAGGGGGCTGGTGCTGGCTGCCCCACTGAGCTGCCCTCTGTGTGGCACTCCTGCGCTGGGGCACTGCAACCTTGATCTTCACTGATGCCCCATGCTATGGTCAGCTCTGTAGAGGGAGGAGGCAGTGGAGGCAGACCTGAAAGCCAAACAACCTCATTTACCAGCTGGGATGCAGGGAGGCTTTCTAGGTCTCAGGGAGGCTCTGCACAGGACAGTGGCATTTGGCATATCCAGCAGACCCCAGTACCTCCATGGTGCAGAAAAGCATCCCCCAGCAGATCCCCTCCCTCCCCCATGACAGCAGCACACTGAGGCTGGTCCCCCACCACTCAGCAACCCTCTTCTCAGCCCTTCCCATGACCTGCACGTGTGGAGACACGATTTCCCTGGCCAGAGCGGCGGCGTGGGACCAGAGCAGTAGGCAGGAGGCTTCCAGCAGGGCCTAGGACCTCAGCAGGAGGAGGCATAGAGGGGACATTTGCCTGTCAAGATGGGAAGAAATAAGAAAATGCCTGTTTGCAGCCCCAAACAGTTCTCAAACATCTCTCCCTCATGATCTCTGCTCCACCTGATCCACATCCCTGTGGTCCTGCATAGTCAGGGATGCTGTCACCATGGGTACAAGGGGATACAGGCTGCAGGGTATTGATCCACCACAGCCAGGGATGTTGTCCCCACTGGGACCAGGGTGATACATTCTGAAGGACACAGGCACCCAGAGGAGACAGCTAAGCACTGTCCCCACAGCAGAGCCCATAGACCCACAGGACTGAAGGCTACAGCATTGCCTTCTAGCACTGGGAGAGCCCATGCACCCCCCCATCCCTGTCCTGGGCATGCTGGGGTCTCTACTCACGGCATTATAGGGTACCACAGAAGAACGGTGCCGCTTCACCATCATGACAGGGCCAATCTGAGGGGTCAGGGACACACGCTGGGAACAGAGAAGATGGTGTAAAGATCAAGCAGAAACCCCCCCTCCCTTACTTTGCTCCACACCCCAGAGAACTCAAGCCAGGTGTCCCCAGCCCAACAAAAAGTACCAGTCTCACCCTACCCACCCAGCATTGCCTGCCCCACACCAGGCACCATGGGGGCTCTGGATCTCCCTCTGGGTCAAAGCCAGCACAGGGGCTGGGGGAGGCCAGGCCAGGCCTGCAATGCAGAGGTGCAAGCAGAGCAGGGTGCGGGATGCCCACATATGTGGATGAATTATTGAGGAGCCCAGCTGGGCCACAGTGGAGCATAATGGAGTTTCTATTGATCGTGGGAGGTTTGCTGAGAGACGATGCTCCCAGCCCAGCATCAATAAATTAAACCCCCTGCCAGGCTCCTTAAAGTCTCCTGTGCTGGGATGAAGTATCTGGGTGCCCTCACCTTGTGTGGCTCAGGATTGGCACCCCAGCCTGGGCTGCACCCTGGGACCTAAGCGGGCAGAGGGACCCAAGGGCACATTGCAGGAAAGTGGACCAGAGCTGGGCGATCCTTACCCACAGAGGGGCAGAGACCCCACATCAACACCAGACCCCAGGGCTCCCACATCCCAGCATTTCCCTCATACCTGCCTCTCTGGGGCTTTGCGCTTCAGGGTCCGCACCACTGTCATATCAACATCCTGAAAGGCAGTAGGGAGTCTAGAGACTGGCAGGGGCAGGGCCACCCCCACACTCATCTTGAGCTCTTACAGCAGCCCACCCCTAACCACTTCTGTTCCACTAAAGAAGTGGAGCAAAACTACCCTGTCACTGTTGGGGTGAACCCTGAGAGGCACAGCAGGACATTCCTTACCACATCATCCTCGGTGCGGTCATAGCTGATATCTGAGTGGGACAGGAGGGACTGGCAGGACTCATCCACTGCAGATGACCTACAGAGTGAGCTCAGCTGAAGTAATTCCCCCCTCAGCCAGCACCTACTCAAACAGCTGGTCCTGGGATCTCATGGCTGATGGCTCTGCAGAGCCCAAGCATTGCCATGCCCAACAACCCCTCAAGCCCAGCAGCAGTGAGGGGGAGACGGGCACAGCTGAGCCCGGGGCCACCCGAGGGGCTGGAGTGAGGTCTGCCAGCCCTGCTCACCTCCTGCCCGGTGCCAGGGTCCCCCCGAGGCGCCGGCCAGCCAGGGCGCTGAGAATAGAGCACTGCTCCCTGCTCAGCGCCTCACTGCCCCACGGCTCCCTCATCAGCGACTCAAAGACCAGCTGAAGTTTGCGCTCCTGAAAGTGAAACAGGGTGGTGGTGAGAGGGCTGGGGTTCCCGCAGCCAGCCCCGCGGGGTACCCCTGTGGCCAGCCCCCGACCTGCTTCTCCAGCTCGGCCTCCGCACGGTGCCGCTTCTTCATCTCCACCTCCACCTGGTTTCGGGCGTGCTTAAGCTTCACCTCCAGCGCCGCCCGCTCGGCCTCCACGCGGGACAGCTGCTCGCGGGCACGACGCCCGTCCTGCTCCAGCCGGCAGCATCTCTGGCGCATCGCCTCGAAGCCCCGAGCGATCCGGATGTAGTCTGAGGGCAAAACCAGGGGGTGGCCAGCCCCCAGCTCCCCCAAACCCCGACGGAGACGGGGTCCCGGGGTGCCCCAGGCCGAGGAGCTGCACATACCCACCTTCCTCCACGCTGCCGCCGAGCTCCAGCAGCTGCAGACTCTGCTCCAGCCGGGCCAGGAGCCGCCCGCAGCGCTGCCGCAGCATCCCGCCGCCCGGGACGGGGCCCCGCAGTCGGGCTACACAACACCCCCTCCCGCGGATCCTGCCCCACGCTCTCCTCCGACCACCGGGACGGCGCAGGCTCGGGGGAAAGGGGCCCTCCCGGCCGGCCTATGTGGGCCGGGGGCCGGGGTGGAGCCCGGGCCGGCCCCGCCTCCCGCCGCCACCGGGGCCCGGGGGGCAATGCCGGGATCCCTAGGCGTGGGATGCCCCGGGGTGTGGGGGCAGCACTGGCTGCAGGGATGCGGAGCAGGGAGAGGGTTGCCCGTGAGAGCGGGGGATGCCCAGGCACTGGCTGTACCTGATGAGAGCACTTGAGCGGTGCAGGGGCAGTGGGTGCGGGAGGTTCAGGGACGTCCGGAGGAGCACCGGGCGCGGGAGACACTGGGGAGGGATACAGGGTTGCGGGAGAGGGCACCCCTTCCCTAGCCCCGCATCCCAAGAGGTGCGCGGGTGGGGACGGAGGAGCCAGAGGAGCCGCTGTCCTTGTCTGCTGTTCCCGAGCACTGTGCCCCGCATGCAAAGTGGCGGGCGGGGGCGGCGAGGATGCCCCGCACCGGAGCTCCCGGCCGGGTCCGTGTCCTGCAGA
>VWZF01001457.1:857886-937009 GCA_013396755.1 Sclerurus mexicanus | reverse complement strand
TCCCCGCCGCAAAGCCCCGCTGCTGCCCGCGCTGTGCCCTCGGGTCTCCTGCCTGGGGACTCCACGGGGCAGCCCCAGCCCCGCACCCCCCGGTCCTGGGCAGGGTGCGGGGGGCGCCGAGGAAAGGCAGCTCCCCCTCACCGGTGCCTGTCCCGACCTGCTGAGAATACCAGCAATAGCAGCGGGGCTGGCGGCGCGGCTGGGCGTGCAAGCCCCTGCGCGCACACACACGCACACAGACACACACACACACACACGCACACAGACACAGACACACACACACACACCCCTCGCAGGCTCCTCGCCTGCCTTCACACCTCTGGCCTGGAGAAGGGCTTTTGCACACTGTGGCAGCAGGTCCACCCCAACACCTCATGGTGGCCGTGGGTTCAACAGGCTCCTCTCCTTGTGTCAGTCCCTCAGGGGGGGCAGGCAGTGAAAAAAAGGGGTATGGGGGAGCACTACCACATCCCGGGGGTGTGTCTCAGGCACTTGCGGACAAAATAGCCAGGGTCCAGAAAATAGCTATAGGGTCCAGGCGACATGGACCCCACGCCAAGGGCTGAACCTCATCAGCATTCACATGCGGGGCTGTGTGATGCTGGGGACACTGGCCAGGACGCTGCCTGGTGGGTGCTGCTGGCAGTCCCAAGGCAGGGTCCCCTTTGAGACAGAGCCCATCAGGGGGCTGGAATGGGCTGGAAGCACTTTGTCAACACTGTTCCACATCGTGCCAGTGCACGGGAAGCAGAGGGTGTTTCTCAAGAGAAGCTCCTTCCTCCCAAGGTTGAGTATGAGTCAGGTTTTGGAGCGACTGTAATTACTGCTGGATCGATAGGCTCAGCATGGCCAAGCAAAATCCAGTTGCAGCCCTAGGGGCATTCCAGCACAGCCCTTTGCTGCTTGCCCAGCCCTCCCTGCCTGCCTCTGTGGAGGCACATGCTCCCTGGCTGTGGATGCTCCCCAAACTCAGTGGCCCAGCATCCACCCACGAGGTTGGACCCCGTCCTGCACATGGAGCCAGCACCCCACTTGCTCAGCCCTTATAGGGGACATGCATTCCTGAGGCAGGACAGCAGATGGAGATGCCACAGCTCTGCCAGCACTGCCTGGGGGAACCCACACACCCACAAGCCCCTTTCCACACCATGCATGGAGCAGGTCAGTGGTACTCAAACCCACCTTGAACCCCAGGCACAAGCCTGGAAGCCCCTAGAAGGGCAGAGCAGCCTCAACAGTATGCAGGCAGCCCCTCTCACGCCCAGGGATGGGAGTGGGACACTTGCCACCCACCCTGTGTCCCTACCACAGCTTATTTCCCCCTCCCAAGCCACCCCAGCTTGGTCAGGCACTGCATAAATAGCTGTTTGTGTCTCTGCTCGGCCTCTGTGTGGGAAATAATATCGGCTGATGGAACATAATGCCCTGCTTCACATGTTCAATTTTATCATTTTCCGAGGCAGGCAATCTTCGTTTAAAGCTGAATGGGTTGGGGAATGTTAATGAAGCGCCGGCGCTGCTCTGCACCTCGCTTTATCTCTTCGAGAATAATTTGGGTGAGCTCGGAAATAGAGTTCCCAGTCCCAATTCAAGTGGCGGCAGCACCGCATGCCGATAAAAGTGTAATTCCTGGCCAGCGCATGGCCCTGAATACATGACAGCTTAACTCTTGGGGCCCCACTGGGATGGTGCTGCCTGCAGCTGCCTGCCTGCCTGCTTTGGGCCCATCTGCCTTGTGTGCCCAGCACCAGCCTGGGTGCTCAGCGCAGGCAGGATGGGGTCTGTCACTCCCACTCACCCTGGCCACAGAGCAAAGTCTGGAGAACAGGGAGGAGAGATAAGAGGGCAGGAGCAGAGCTGGAGGAAATCAGTCTCTCTGGACAGACAAGACCCCACAGGAAGATCTGTGGCAGTACCAATCTGCAGGGTGTTCAGAACTGAGGGCTTTACTGGGAGAGGGATGCCCTAGATCCAGGGATGCCCATGCACTGGTGTCAGGGATGGACAAAGAGAGGGAAGGGGGTAGAGGCAAGTCTGGGGAACCAAGCCAGGAGGGAGAGAGCAGGGGAGATAGGTCCAAGGGAGCATCACATCCCAGACAGACTCTCAGAGCCAGGTGAGTGTTCACAGGCCACAGGCACACAGCTGAGTGAAGGACTTCCCCAGGAAGGGCCCTAGGCCCTGGTGATGATTGAGGAGAGTAATGAGAATTTGCAGAAGGTGTTTGCTGGTTCTAGGAGGAGAAATTTGGGTTAGCAGGAGCAGGCAGCTTTGGCCCCAAGGAGAAAGCCTTGGGTGGTCTGCCTGCCTGGTGTTGCTCTGAACCTGGTCACGGTCTGTCTCCATCTCCCACCAGCTGTGCTCTGGCAGCAGTTCCGTGTACGGGGTGATCCTGGGGTCCTGCCTGACCTTCACCATCCTGCAGCCAGCTCCCATGGGCTCCAGCTACAGTGGATGGGTGTTTCCAGGGCAGCACAACACCATCAGAGTGATGGTCCTTCATGTCCCGGACCACCTCACCCCAAAGATGTTGAGAAGGGGGCACCTTGGCCTAGTGAGGGGTCAGCAGAGCCACTTGGGCACCAGTCTGGGCCCCCTCCAGTGGGGCAGTAACAGACCCCTCCCCTGGGAATGAGTGAGGTGGGCAGGTTTCCAGCACCATTAATCAGGGCTGCAAGAGCTGGGATTAATGTGCACTCCAAGGCTCTCCAGTCCCAGCTGTGATCCAGCCCTCTGCTCTCAGCCAGAGCCGCCTCCACGCGCTGAATTATCAGCCTGAGTAATTAAGTGGAGAGCTTTGTTTTAATGCAGACATCTGATGCCTTCGCACCGAGGAGCACAACAACTGTCGCGGGTGTTTATGCTCCATGCAACACATCTGGCTCACAGGGAGAGAATCCATCTCCACCGCTGTGCGAGATTAAAGGGAACGCAACCTGGGTACTGAGAGAGGAGGGGCAGCTCAGCAGTCAGTGTGTGGTGGGCAGGATCCATCCCCAAGCATCACTCCAGCAAGTCCTTGCACCCCACTGGCAGGACACTGGGGTCTAGGGTTGCCTGGCACCTGTCACCTCTCCTCCTCAGCACACAAGGCAGCACAATGCATTGCGAGACGAGGTATAATTACAAGCTTGGAGATAAATGGAAATAGGGCAAAATAGAACATGGGTTTATCGGAAGTAGATGATGCCTGGCTCACCTGATACCTGCTGCTGATATGGGGGGAGGAGGGATGCAGATCTCAAAGCAGCCGCTGTGCCATGCAGAAAATTGTTGCTTTGCACAGATTAGGGGATTAGCACCAGTGCAAGGAGCTGGAAAAAGGCTGGTGTGGGAAGGAGCCAGACTGCTGGGAGAGAGAAGATAGCATACAGGGGAGAGGATCCTGCTGGGACCCCTGTGGATGTGCCTCATTTGATAGCTTCCTCTGTTGCCCAGAAAGTGGGGGCTGTGGGGAAATCTGCTGATGCCACACAAACACATATTTTCTTTCTGCTTGGCCCCCAAACCACTGTGCTCTGATCATCACACCCACTTGGGCTGTCTGAATAGTCGCATGGATTTAGTGCTTTTCTTATGGGGCAGCTTGGCTGGCCTGGCACCAGAGTGAACTGTGCAGTTGTAAACCCAGCTTCCCCCAGCATCTCCTGGCACTCAACACTTTATGGGTGCTGCCAGCAGAAGAATTCCCTCACTCTCTGCCCCATGGCAGGGCTGTTTCCATCAAAGCGCCTGCCATTGCCTCCAACACTTCCAGCCCCTGGCTGCTTGGCACTGCTGGACAGCAGAAGGGGCTGAAGGGGACAGAAAGAAGGACTCCTCAGTGAGGGGAAAAGAGACTCCAGCTGGGAGTGTAATTGCTGCATGTGGTACTCCCAGTGTGAGTATCAAAGGAACCCCACTGGGAAAAAACTGTTTTCAAGCAGAAACACTCCAGGTGGTTTAGAGCAAAAACTACACTCTGGGCTGCTCCCCCACTGAGCAAAACATGTCAAAATTTGGTGGGGGACCTCTGACCCTGCACTGATCTGGCCGAGGAGCAAATGCCGTTGCAGTTGAGTGAACCTGCCTTGCGGAGGATCATCCGGCTCCCTGTGGTGATGAGCAGCTGGGGCTGGCACAGCTCTGCTCCACAGGAGATGCTGCGCCTGGACCTGGGAACACTCAAGAGGCTTTGGCAAAATCTGGTGACAAAAACAGAGCAAGGGGAGTTTGGAGGAGCGGCACAAAACCATCCGGCTCTCTGGCAGCCTGAAGTAATTTGAGGCTGGGAAATGTGACCTGAAGCAGCAGGGGCCACACAGCCACCTTCAGGCAAGCAGGCTGATTTGTTGCCTGCATGAGCCAAAATTGCAGCCCATGCTGGGCAGAGAGGCAGGACCAGATCCCCCGCCTGGAGATTCTCATGGCAGAAGAACAGAAATACCAAGGAAAATAGTCTTATGGGAATGACTTGAGACATCCCATCCAGTTGTGCCTGGCTGGGCATAACCACTGCGCATGCTTGATGCTGCTTCCCAGCCAGAGCTCTGCAAGCAGAGCCCATGGCAGGAGCAGAAGAGTCCTGACGCTGCAGAGCACATGGAGGTGGTGGCCCCAAACGGGTGCAGTGGAGGCACAAGTCTGGCTATGGGCACTGTCTCAGGGTGATGTGTCCAGCTTATACAGATGCAACACTGGTGCTCCTGTCACAGCTGCTCTAGGAGCCAGGTCATGGAGTGGGAGCTGTGGCACATTCACCTGGATGGAAGAAGAGGGGCTGCCTTGCCAGCGCTGCAATCACCGGTGCCACCATGTTCCACTTGTGTCCACATCTCCCTCGCCTCCTCAGCTGCACCCAGCCCAGGCAGGGGATGGCTGTCCCCACCAAATGGAATTAATTCCCTGAGACACGATATCAAATACTTTAATAAAAGCCTAATATATCACAACTCTTGTCTCCTCACTATCAATTTATTTAGCATATTTTTAGCACGCTCCAAGCACATTTTTATTATTCCCTGTTCCCCTGCCCTCGAGGTCCTCAGAAGCATTTTTCTCTTAATATTTGCTCTATTATGTTACTAAGGATGAAGCTCTGTTGATGGGCAGTAATTGCTTGAACTGCCCTGCCTTCCCATGATGAAGATTGGTACCTTACCAGAAGCTCCCTCCTTGTTCTCTTGTCCTTCTTCACAACACTATTGACTAGGAAAGTTCATTAACGAGACTCTTAATGACTTCAGCCATGCCAGCCCAGCCCACAACACTAACCTCTTCCATGGTTTCCCTTTGGTGGTTGCTTGCAGAAGAAGGCGTTGCAGGTTGTTTTCTACATCTTTGGAGCCAAGGGGGTGCCTGAGCCATTGCTAAAACCCTGTTGACTCCCTTCACTAGAGGATAGTTCCCTGACCAGGCTCTCAATCCCCCTTGTTTTGGGGACGGACCCCTCCAGGCAGGCTGTGTTGGCCTGGCAGTGAAGGGAAGGTGTGGGTCAGCAGTACTGGAGAGCTTTTGGCGGGGTCCGGGGAGCATCCCTGAGGCTCCTCCATGCTGGTGTTTGCTCTACTGCCCACTGTCCCAGTGCCGGCAGCCTCAAAAGCCAGGCTGGCATCAAGCCAAGCGTGATGCTGGGATTAGGCACTGCCTCCTACAAATGAGCTGTTAATTATCATAATCTGGTAATTGAGAAAAATCTAATTATGCAAAGCTAATGGATTTAAAGCTGTGCTGGGGAGCACAGGCCAGGGGACTGCAGCTGGGCCAGGCCAGTGTCACTGCTGGGGAGCAGAGGCCAGGGGAGTGCAGCAATTGGGCAGGGCCAGTGTTGCCAGCCCATGGCTACTGACACCGTAAGGGTCTTGCAGTGCCTCACTCTGAGGCCCTGTGGGCACCTGGCCAGGTCCAAACACCTGCAGGAGAGAGCCCAGCCCTCTCACCCACTCCAGCCCCACAGGGCCTGGGCACCACCTCCTCCCTGTGCCCAGGCATCCTCAACTCTGATTTTCCCATATTCCCTCCTGGGAGGTTCCTGGGGAGCAGCACAGGAGAATACAGCTCCCTATCCTACTTGGATGCCTTCCCTTAGCCCAACCTGTCCTCTCTAGACTCACAGACATGGCTCTGCTCTCTGTCTCTGCTCTGCTCCCGCTGTCAGAAAACAGTGCTGTAGGATCTGCCCAGGCAGGTGCTTTCACGGTGAGCCCAGTAGGGAAAGGCAGTATCTTTTACTAGAAAAACTGAGATGGTTCAGAAAGGAGACAACCTTTTGGACACACAAATGTTTCTCATTGCTTACAAGCAACTGTTTCCTTCAGCTTCAGTGCTCACCTCATAAAAAATCTTGCATCTTCCTGTACACTATGAGGACAAGAGATGCTGAGCAGTGCCAGCCCCTCCATTGCATCAGATCTCCTGGTCTCAAGGTGGTGCCACACTGGAGAGCCTGGCAACATCCCTGCAGTGACATGAAGGTCACACACTCACCAGATACCAGCACACACTCACCAGAGGTCTGTGTCACTGCCCCCATGTGCTCTGCCACTCCTCACCCTTGCCCTGTGCTTATGGGAGCCTGGCCTCTCACAGCTTTTGGGGAGCCCTGAGGAGGTGCTTGAGTCCAAGGGTGCAGGAGTTGTGGCACGAGTGACACTCAGCATCTCAGCTCCTTGGCTAGCTCAGTGCAAGGATGGTGCAGGGGTTGGGGTCTCCCCATATCCCCGTGGGCAAAGAGATGTTGCCTCCCAACACATGCCTGTCCACGCCCCTCCCCTGAGCCTAGGGCCATGCAGCACTGCCCAGGTGGTTCCTACATGTCCTGGCAGTGGGATGTGAGGAATTTGCCAATTTTCCTGTCTCTCCCTCCCTGGGGAACCCATGCTAAGTGCACATAGATGGTGGAAGTGAGCAAGACTCCAACTAATTGCACGCAACCCCAGGGGACATGCGGTGAGAATGCCCTGAGCTTTCCAGGATGTTTCAGCCTCTGGCTCCAGTTCCTGCAGGATGTGGTGATCACTAAGTACATCTGTGATCTCGGCACTCAGTGAGCTTCCCGCTCGGGGCAGGGTGAGGGTGGCATCACGCTGCACCAGTCCCGCCCCGGCACTGCTGCACATCACCTGCCGCACAGCCCAGCCCGCCCGTTGCAGTGACAGTCATCCACTCCTCAAACCTTCTCTTCGCATCCTGGGCTCAGCGGGGAGAGGAAGAGCCAGGCAGCAGCATGTGGCTGGAAGAAGCCCAGAGGCCTCCCCCAAACCCCTTGGGTACCTCCTGGCCCCCTACAGCCCTTCCTGTGGGAGACTGCCCTGACAGGCACGCAGCGCACACTGTCCCAGCCCCACAGCAGCACCCGTGCAGCCTGGAAGAGTTTGCCGGCCGTTCCACCCTCCACGGCATTCAGCACATCTTCCGGCATCAGCGCTACACCACCCGCAACCTGCTATGGCTGCTGGCCTTCCTGGGCTCGCTGGCCCTCCTCATCCATGCCTATGCCAAGTGTGTGGGTTTGTACTTCCAGTACCCCCACAGCACCCAGCTGGAGGAGGAGACAGAGCACAACAAGATTTTCCCTGCCATCACGCTCTGCAACCTCAACCCTGCTCGCTTCTCACAACTCTCCAGTCATGATCTGCACTGGGCAGGGGAGATGCTGGGTCTCCTTGATGGTGCTGGCCAGCCCCTGATGCCAGAAAGTGCTGAAAGGAGCAGGCTGGAGGCTTTGCTGGGGATGCTGGGCACGAGCGAGGAAAAGAGCCGTCCTTTCCACCTGGAGGAGTTTTATGAGCGTGTGGGCCACCAGATGGACCTGGGAGAGATGCTTGTCCGCTGCACATTTGGTAAAGAGGACTGCAACAGCAGCGACTTCCAGACAGTGAGTGCCCAGTGGTGGAACATCCCAGGGGGCAGGGGGGATGGACATGGCCCTTAGGCCAGCACCCACAGCCTAGGGCACTGCTAGGGTGCTGACAAGGGCATTCTTGCTCCCGGTGACCAGGGATCAGGGAAAGGGAAAGATGCCAGGCACCAGTTTTGGCAGGCTATAGGGCCTTGGGTTTGTTTGGGCTGGGGCAGAGCCCCATGTGAAGCAGGGGTGCACTGGGCTGGGCTGTGGTTGCTCTGTCAGTGCTTGTGTCATGAAGCCGGGCTGAGAAAGGGGAACCCAGTCTTGGGATTTGCCCAGCCTTGGGATTTGCCCAGCCTGGATCAGCCCCAACAGAAGCAGGCTGTGACCCACAGCCTTCCTACAGCCTGCCTGGGAAGTCTGCAGACAGCCAGGCTCCAGGGGACTTGCAGAGGGAGGGAAGGTAAATCTGGGCCTGGAGGGTTTTGAAAGGGAGCAAAGCCTATCCCCTCCTAGCAGAGAAGGGACCGCGGGATGGGTTGAATCCAGGCAGACGTGTAAGTGGGCAAAAGAAGGCACAATCCTGCCCTCCCAGCCAGGCTATGTACCTGGGATACTGGCACAGGGAAGTGACTGAACTCTGGTGTTATCAGAGCCATAAGAAGTAAAAAGCTCACAAAAGTCCCAGTGATGAATGCCACAAAGCACCCTTGACAAAGATGCTTGGTACAGGTTTGCAGGATCTCAGCTTGGTCAAGGATGAGGGAGAGCCACAGCCCTGACATAGGGTTCTGAGCCATCCTGGTGGGGGGAGAGCTGACACACAGGGTCAGGGGCAGACAGGGATGTGTAAGGCCAGCTTCCTGCACCAAGAGCTGGCACCCCAGCCCTGTTGTGCTGCTGCCTGTTGGGCAGCCTGGGGATTGCAGACTCCCCGGGCAGTGCATGGATGCCCACGGCTGCTGCACTGGGCTCTCCCAGCTGGCAGCTGCTCAGCTTAGCAGATGCAGAGTTGTGAGTCAGGAGGGTCTCTAACTTAGTGTGACGCCTCCGCTCATTGCCCTAATGAGAACAAAGCAGGCCTGCCACACTAGGCCCTGTGACCAGGTGTTGGGCAACTGGTAGAGGACGCAGCCAGGTGCCAGTAGGGTGATGCTGGTGAGGAGGGACCTGCAGCCGCTGCATGGGTCAGCTCATTCAGGACCATGGCTGCTCTCACAGCCAGGCTCCTGCCACTGTGCCACCCTCCATAGTCTTCCCACTGGCTGTAGAGACTCCAATGCCCAACCAAGTGCCGCAGGTTTTGTGTGTGTGCACCCCAGTGCCTCAGGTAGGCATTGAGCAGGATGCAGGCAGAGCAGAGGCGGTGCCCAAGGGGGAGCCATCTCCTCCCTCCTTTCCTCTTTGCTCCCGAGTCAACAGCCTAGGATTACCGGGCTGTAAACAAGGGGATCAATGGTGCTGATGGGAACATTTCCTGGTAATAGCTCTGGCCTGTAAAACACAGCACAGGGGGAGGAAGGGGAGGCTCTGCTCTCACAGCAGTTAACCCTTCCCACCTGCAGCCATACACTGCCTTCTTGGTGCCAAGGACTTGGGTTCACTTGGGCTGGGTACTGCTGCTCTGCTTTGGCTTGGGCAGGCACCCTGAGCCACTGGGCACTGCCTGTGCAGTGGTGGGATACCAAGCTGGTGATACTGGAGGAGGCATCCTGACCTCTGTGGCTGTGGGGAGGCTGGCCTCTGCTGCTTGGAGATGGCTTTGAAGAGGCAAGTGTCACCCCAAGGAAATGCTGCCAGCAGTAATGGGAAATGTTAATGCCATAGTAGAAGGATGCTCAGTTCTGGTCTGTGGTGCATGGGAAGACAGGGCTGCTGCAGGCAGGTGGAGAGGTGGGAACAGCTGCTCCTCTGGCTCCTGAGCAGGGCAGAGAGTGTCATCAGCCCTTCTTGCCAGCCCTGATTGCATGGCTTTGGACAGGTGAAGAGGCTTCTTTCTGCTGGTTGCAAGGATGCCTACATAAAGGGTTTTCTTACCTTCCTCAAGCATCTCCCTGAGCACCTCGACTGGGGATGTCAGCCCTGGCTGTTCTATCATCCCTCTAGGAACAATGAGTACCCCGGCAGGCTTGAGGCTCAGGCACCAGCCCAATCCTGAGCTCACCCCACCTGTCCGTGTCACAGTTGCCCAATTCACTGGCAACCACCTTGCTGCCCACATCCATGCACAGCCAGGCCAGAACATTCCCTAGCCCTGGCACACAGGCCTGGCTCTCCCATTGCTCCAGAATTTGTGCCTGCGTGTGCCTGGCAGGCACCCCTGCCTCGGCAGGACTCCCCATCCCTGGTCCTGCCCCAGGACACTGCCCTACTGTCGCGCAGCCACACCACTGCATGCCATGCTGTCTCTGCAGCCTGAGCAGGACAGCGGGTGGCAAGTGCCTTCCACCTGTTCCTCAGTGGATGCAGCCTGGTCATGGTGCCTTCCCCCTGCCCTGCTCAAGGCTGGCAGGTAAATGTCAGCCTATTTTTATCTGCTCCCCCATAGTGCGTCTGTTCCTTCCATTCGGATAAGCAGATGTAGCTCCATTTTCCATCCCACTGGGGACCAAGGTTAATCTGCCTGAAATTCACTTCCTTGCCTCCTGGAGCTGCCCTCCCTGGGTCTGGGCAGTGGGGGATCAGGGACTAATCTGCCCAAAAAGAGTCAGGCTGTGGTGTGCTCTCAGTGTCACAGCATACTGGCTCCCAGGGGTATCACATGTGAGTGGGGAAGGCCAGCTCCCCACTCCCAGATGGCAGGGACTGCCTCCTGCCTGTGGCTCAGCCAGGCTGTGTGGGGACATCAGGGCTGCAGAAGCTGGAGAAGGCACTGGGGTAGAGCGGGGATGTGTCATGGGGTTTGCAAAGTGCTGACTTGTTGTGGGGCTGGGGATACAGGACTTAGAGGAAAACCCATGAAGTATTGAACAGCATCAGTGCAATGTGTAGCCAGCAGCAGAGGTAATAGGGCTGCAGACAAAACACCCCTGGTGGGCACCAGCTGTGTAATTATACCTGTTTCCAGTGGTTTTCCTGGCCAGCACAGTATGAGGCACCGCTGAGGGGCTGGCGTGGCGGCCGCAGCCATGCGCTGAATGATGGTGTGTGTAATAGCAGGGCTGGCAGGTAATAGCAACCTTGGAGTCCATCAATAACTCTGCTCTCTGATGGATGCTGCCCTCCCCTCTCCTGGCACAGCCGGCAATTAGTTACAGCAACTCTTGCTACTCTCCCCATGGTGCTGGCACAGGTAGTGGTTGGGGTTTTTGGCTGGACCAAGAGGTGGCTGTGCAGGTCATCCAGGTACCCTCACCTTCACTCCCACCTTCGTGCCTCGGACAAGAGCAGATGGTTTAATGTTCTATTAATAGTTTTACCCCTTTTAATTATTGATCAAAATTACAGCCAGAGCTGCCAGCTTCATAGGCTTTCTCAAGAATCAGTCTGGGATTCTGCACAGTGGATTGGGGCCAGAGGGGAGTTCAGGGGACAGCCAACCATGCAGGGGGCATGGCGCAGGGCTGTGTATGGGGAGCAGCACAGTGTGGGGCACCCTGCTCACTTCCTGACTCTGCTGAGCTGTCTCAGAATGATCCTCTCAGTGCTTCTCCTCTGTGAACAGCCCAAGCCCTTCTTTCCTGGCTGGTAGGTGCCAGCAAGCCCTGGGCAGCCGGCGGGGACAGCACTGCTATCTCTGCCACCCAGCCGCTGCCTGCCTGCTCGCACCCAGCTGCCTGTGGGAACATCTGTGCTCCAGCTCACCTCCGTGAATTATTTAAAGCTTCCCTGGGTGCTGCAGGAAGATGATAACATCAGAACTGGGGATGGATGAGAAGCTGAGGACATGGGGCAGCTGGAAAGGAGCTGCTCCTGCCTGTGCTCAGGCTCCTGCCACCACTGGATGGGTCTCTCTGCAGCCAGGCTGGCTTCGGGGACTGGACTGACTCTCCAGTGGGACCGGCATGGGGCTACGACCCTGGAGCTGGAGAAGAGTGACTGACACAGGAGAGGAGTGTGTTAGCCTCCCATGAGCACCCAGGATTGTGCCTAGGGGTTGAGGCTGGGAGCCGAGGCAGGCAGAGGCGGCCGGGCCAGACAAGGTGCCCCGGTGTGGGGGCGGTGAGGGTGGAGGGACGCAGGTGGGGGGCCCCCGACCCTCTCGAGGCTGATTGCGGATCCGCCTGGCAGGGGATGCGGAACCTGCCGAAATAGCAGATTTAATTATCTCCGCGGAACAGCGGGAAACCAGTGAACAGGGAGGGGGTGGCGGGCACACGATGCTGGGGCATTGTAGGGGAGCAACGAGGGCTCGATTTAGCAGGGCTGTGCCCCACACAGCTTCCAGCTACACAGCAGCCACTCATCACTCCTATGCCAAGAGCTCACCTTCCCGCTTGCCCCGTAGGAGGGACACAGCCCCATGCTGCAGAGCAACCCCCTCAGTCAGGGTCCCCACACAGTGCTGGGGACCCCCCTCAGCCGTGCTCCCTCCCCCGCTCCGGCCCTGCTCAGTATGCTGTAAGCTCCCTCTGGGCACTGGGCAGGAACTCTTCATTTCACACATCGTTTCCTGCTGCTGCAGAGCCACCCGCAGCCCCATCCCTGTTCCCCCTCGCCTGTCCCCATCCCCTTGTCATCAGCCCAGCAGCTGGCCCCGGGTGTGCTTGGTGCACACTGCTATCCATGTGCCCTTGGCACTGCCTGTGGCCATTGCACACTGTCCCCTGGGTACCATTCCTTTGTCACCACCTGCCATCCCTGTACACACAGCACTAATCCTTGGCACCATGCCCCATCCCCTCTGCACTGTTCCCTTATCACAGACTGCCATCCTTGTCCCCTTGGCTCCTCCAGCACTCCCTTGGCCCCTCTCCTTGCTAAGGGGTGCTCCCAGCTGCCAACCCAGCCAAGCTCCCCCTGCCTTCTCTGCTCTAAGTTCCAGCCAGAAAAAACCCTGCTATTCTCCCAAGAGAGGGGCCCTGGCATCCCAGCCACTCTGGACTTGGGGTGCTCCTTGTTACCTCATCTGCTGCATCACAGAAGGGTGCCTGGACCTGGGGTTCCCAGGTCTGGAAGAGTTAACAGGCAGGGGCTGGGAGGTGAGGGAGCAGCAGGAGCAACCAGGGGTGATCAATACAGTGTGCTGGAGCTGTGCACAAATCACAGCTTGGAGCCATAAATCTCCCTCCCGTCACACGCTATGAGGATGAGCAGGGAGCTTATCTCCTGGCTGCGGTGCTGCCAGCTGCTCCTCCTACATGCGCCCCACCACATGGGACCACGCCAATCCAGATGGGAACTGCAACTTCCCTCTCCACCAGGCAGCCCACGGCCCTTGCAGAGTTGGTGGTGGGTCAGTGGTGGGGAGGTTTGTGGCTCCCAGGCATGGGTACAGCCAGGTGATTCCATGAGGACCACCTTCGTGGGAGCAGGCACGTGCATTCAGACAAGGCTGGAGGCCAGGGTGATGGCCTGGCTCTGGGCAAGACATCCTGACACAGCTCAAGCCACCCTGGCTCTCTGGCTGCTCCAGACAGCCACCTGGGATGAATCACCTGCTGGCCCCCTTGGCCCTGTCTCTCTTGGCAGCAAAGCTTGGCAGCAACATCCATCACACTTCCTCACCCACCCCTTGGCACAGCAACAGGGCTGTTGCTGCTCCACATTCTGCAAGAGAAGAGCAGCAGGGAGATGTCCAAGGGCTTGTGGAAGGACAGGCAGCACCAGGGACATGGCAGGTTCCCCAAGAGTGACTCCAGTGCTCTGTGTGTCCCTTCCGAAGCTAGATGCTGGATGACCCACATCCAAGCAGGCTTAGGCTACAGGCATGTGGCAAGCATCCTGCTACTGGCGTCTGGCCGGGATCAATTTAATCCATCCAATCCAGGGAAATTCAGCTCATCCAGTTCTGGAAAGCACAGTGCCTGAAAGAGCAGGTAGGCAGGCAGACTGAACCCACAATCCCATTCCATGACCTTGGCCAGGCTTCAGATGTCCCTGTACACCATGGCTTGTAGCTTATGGAAACTGTGGTGAGGCCAGGGGTGCTCTGGTTGCATCCAGCTCACTGCCAGCTGCATGCTGGCAGGCTGCTGCCCAGAGCATCCCTCAGCTGAGCCAACCAATGACCCTGTGCCCAGAGGAGGGCACACACGTTGCCACTTGCACCACTGCACGCGAATCCAGGGGCTCCTGCCAGGCAAAGCCCAGCCCTGTGCAGGTAGCTCTGGACGGTGGTGCCCTGGCCAGGGAAGAACCAGGACCTGTTACTGGGTGCTGCCCAGGCCCAAGCTGGAGACAGTCCTGGCTGCCAAGAGCTGGCAGTCACTACCATCCTGCCTGAGAGCCTGGATTGATGTGGGTGGTACACCAGTGTGGCATCAGCCATGAACTGAGACCCCAAAGCAGCCAGGACCCAACCAAGCCTACTGTGCAGTCAGCAGCTGAACTGGGATTGATTTATTGATCCAGCATCCATAGGGGTGGGAGCTGGGAGGGGCTCAGTCTTTGATCAACCTCCTGCAGAGGAGGCAGACATCAAAGGCTGATGTGTGGGCAGCAGTGGCCTCTCTCCAGGACAATGGGGAAACCCTGCTGCTGTCTTTATGGGCATGGCCTGGGCTGGAGGACTGGACGAATACAGAATTGGTACCCACACCCTTCCTGATTGTGCTAGGTGGGGAAAGGGCTGGCAGAGTCCAGGAAATCCCTGGATGAAGCTGAACTGCAGGCAGGCAGGGGTGCCACAATGATGGGTGGACAGTTTCCCTCCCAGTGCTATTGGCACTAGGGCATCTGCCATTCCTGGGAGAAGCAGCAGACCAGGCTGCAGTTGCATTGCATTCCAGGGGACAACAAGCAGTGGTATAGGGAAGTGTGGGTCTCACAGCTCTGGCCCAAAGGTGAAGGAGTGGGAGAGGTGAAGGGAGCAGGGCAGATGTTAGTGCAGCTGCTGCACAGGGGTGACAGTTGGGATAAATGATCCTGGGCTCTCCAGGGGCCAGTAAATTAGAATCAATATGAAGCAGGAATAATTTATTTGTTTGACATTGCCTGTTAATTAACTGGGCTGATGAGTGTGATGTGGCAGGAACCCCTCTGCCTGCTCAACTGGTGCCTTTACACAGGGGCTGGGAATGGTGTGGGTCAGTCCCATCCCCAGTAGCCCAGCATCCCTCTCTGCTCTCAGCAGTGGGGCAGGATGGGGACAGCAGGGGACAGCATGCAAGAGTGCAGCAGGGCACAAGGGGATTCTCAGTGTCCAGAGGGACAAATGCACATGATCCCCTGTCTCAGCTTTTCCTCCATGCACAGGCACTGCCAGACCTTGGCTCCTGTACCTCCCTGACTGCTGCAACACTGGTGTGGCACATGTACATGCTCCGCCAGCCAAGCATGCTTCCAACCAGGGCCACCTCTGCAGGTTGCCTCCACCTCCTCCCTCACCTGCTGTGTCCCCAGAGCAGCTGGTGGCCACACTGGCAAGGTGGCTGGCTAGGCACTCACCCACGTGCTGCCCACACTCCTGGCACACATCCATAGATCTTCCTTGCCTGTGTTCTGCCGGGCTCATACGTGTCCTTGGCAGCTCCATCAGAAACGGCTGCAAGCACAACTGGCTGGAGATGTCTCCCAAAGCAGTAGCATCCTCTCTTGCGTGCAGGCACAGAGCTGTCCCCAGGCTCACACTGGCAGGGTGCTAGGCTGCCCCTGTTCCACAGGCCTGCCTTGGCCCCAGGCAGCACCGTCACCTCCCTATGTTTTTTTTTTAAAGAATAACATTTCTGCTAAATACTTTAATCAGATTAGTAGCAGTGTGTCTGCAGTGCTGTTAAATCAATGCTCCCCAACACATCTCGGCGGCTAGAAATCAATTACTGTTTAAGCCGTGCCTTGGTCCCTGGCCTGCGATCAATATGGGAGATGTATTACTCTCCCAGAGTCTTTCCCACTAAAAACCTTTCATTTGTATAACAGGAGCTCAGGCAAAGTGCCGGTGCCCTCCCTTCCCACCTGCTCTCCGGGGACCAGACAGCCCCATCCCAGCTTTGCTCTGGGAGGCTACTGGGGCCAGCTGGCTCAGGGGGCTGTATGCCATCAGGTTAGGACAGTCCCTGCTCCACAGGGATGTGCGCAACACTAGGCCAGCATAAACGGGTTCTCTGCACGATGAGGTGGCAGGTTTGAGACCCACAGGCAGGGGTGCCTGGTGCCCCTGTGGCTGCTTGGGCCCTGCTCCAGTGTGGCTGGATCCCCTGCCTGTTCCAATGCCCACTGCCACAATTTTCTGCCCATTGCTGAATACCCAACCAGAGCACTGCCAGACTCAGGCATCCCACAAGGAGAGTACCACCACTGCCCCTCATGCCCGTGCCCCAGAGCTTTGCCCCTCTGTAGCGCCTTTTCTCCACAGGGATTTTTTTCCCCCTCCTCTATCCCTGTCCCATAATTTGGAGAGCGATTTCCATTATTCATGATAAGGATCTTTAATTAGCTGTGAATATTAATGACTTACTCTGTAATTAATCATGCTTTGCATGCTAGGGAGGGGGGTAGCTCCCACCACCACCATAGTTAGTTATGGGTGGGGAGACCCACTCCAGCAGTGGGGGTAGCCCTAGGGTCTTACCCCATCCCAGGTGAGATGCAGGTCGAGGGGAGGTTGCATGAAGCAGGTGATGTCAGTCTGTCCTATTGCTTTGGGGTCAACACCCCTACACACCCTATGTGACGATAGGGAGAAAGTGACCCTCCATAATCAAACTGGCAGCTTCCCAGTTGCGGATCCACAAGCCAGGGCTGAGGGGTACTGTGAGGCACAGTGCGGGGCTGCTCTCACCCTCCTTCCTGACTGGATCTTGCTTCAAGATCTGGGGGCAACCTGGGCTGTGCTGTGATCATATGTCTGTGCCCAGCTCTCTGGGTGCCTGTTGAGGGATGAAAAGTGGCTTTCAATGCATCACATGTTCTTCTGCCCCATGCAGTGGGCTCTGGTAGGCTCCAGGCTGGGTCCTACTCAGTGGCTGTTGGGCAAAAGCCCCTGATAGTGCAGGGCAGGTCTGCATTAGCTGAATCCACCTTACTCCTACACAGCTGTGGGTGCCCTGCCTGAAGTAAACAGGCATCATCCTGCCCACAGCTCCCTGCCCGACTGCCTGCACGTTGCCTTTCAGGTCCTGGTGTCAGTGAATTTGTGTAGTCCCAAAGCCTACCTGGTCACCGTAAATGTGGTTCTAGTATGATCTGCACCGAGGGGAAAGTGAGGCACCAGGGCTGGCATTACAGGGAGAGCCTCCACGCTGGTGCCACTGCCTATCCCCATCCTGACTTGAGGGGGATGTCTCCAGTGCCAGGTGAGAGTGCCAGGGCTGGGTGCCCCGGCTGCTCAGGTGACGGATGGTGAGAGGCACCTGCTGGCTGCTGGAGGGCTCTGTCTGCCCGCGCCAAGCGCTCCCGCGAGGGCAGAGTTTGCTTAAACAGAGACAGATTTAACTATTTCCATTACAGCTAAATGATGAGGCCCATAAACTTTATGGCTCTGTGTGCATGAGAGCGGCTCTAATGGCCTTCGCCATCTGGAGGAGACGGCTCCATGGGGGACCCGCCGCCCGCTGCCCGCCCACAGCCAGGACCTGTGAGCCGAGCCAGCACCTTGCCAGCACCAGCGCCAGTGCAGGGCTCCCAGCACTTGTGAGTGGCATGATACTGCTGCCTTTCTGTGTGGGGCTGGCTGTGCTTGAGCCCGATGTGGAGCAGATGAGCTGTACCAGGAGGTGGCCTGGTTAGCACTAGTGCTTGTGGGGTTCCACAACCCTGCCTGCACCTACAATGCAGCAGAATGATGAGAGGACACCCCTGGGTGCCTTTTCCTCCCATCCTCTGCCCCACAACTCTGCAGGGGCAGGCTGGGATCGGGTACTCGCTTTAGTCCTGCCTCCACCTCCAAATGCCTCCAGCATACTCCCTGTCACTTCTCTGCTGGGACTGTGCTGCAGGATTTGTCTCTGGCCAGAGCAGGCAGATTGCCCAGCAAGACCATGTTCTCCACACCCAGCTGCCCCTCAACAGTCCCTATCTGATGCCTGCTAGTTGCTGATTGTGGCAGGGATGCGGGGGTGTGGGGCACCTGCACCAATCATCCCCTACGAAGAGCTGTTGGTATTGCTACAATCCATGCAGAGATGCTGTTGGGTTGGTGGTCCAGGCAGGAATGCTGCAGGCACAGCCCCAAGGAGTGAAGGGATGGACAGGTGAGGACACACAAACCACTATGCTGCTAAATGCCTGATTTTTGTGGCTCCCATGACAGCATCTCTATGGTGCAGAGTGTCTCCCCATGACTGTGAACTAGGTTTGCCATGGGGGAAGAGGGGTAATGGGAGTGTGGCTGCACAGCCACAGCCAGCCAGGACAGGAGGGCTGTGGGGCTGCCAGCTGCAGGCCTCAGAACTGTGAGAGAGGGCTGCTGGCACGGTACTGCAGCAGAGGATTAGGTTTGGTGCAGGAAAGCCAGAGAGATGCTTTGAAGTCTCATGAATATGAATCAGTGGCTTGGGGCAGGAGTGGAGGGTCTATGGCTAATCTCTCCTTTGCCATGGTGACAGGTGTGACAAACAGTGTGGGGACTGGGAGGCGAGAGCAGGGAGCAGGCAGGGGACAAGGAATGGCATGAAGGACAGCTCTGGTGAAGGGGGGCTGCGATGTTTTGGGTGCTGCAGAAGGAGCTCTGCAGCACACCCCAGAAAGTGTCCCTTATCCTTGCGCACACATCACCTCCTGGAACCCACCCTGAGCAGGGTGCTGTCCCCATGCATGCTGGCACCCCCCTTGGCTGTGGCCCCCAGGGCAGTAGTGGTGGCATGGCTGCTGGCAGTGCCCATCTGGCATGGCAGTGCAGGTGCCCCAGCTTGCCACTAGCAGCCTGGCAGGGAGGGCAGTGCAGGCAGGATGTGGCCCCTCAGGGCCAGTGGTGCAGGCAGTGGATAGCTGCCTCATCTCAACCTTGCTGGGTGTTTGGGCAGAGGCAGAGGCACAGCTGTGGCCATGGGACCACAGCTGTGGTAGGGACCCAGCCCTATCCCCAGCTCATCCCACACCAGCCCAGCCCTCTATAAGCTGTTTGATCCCCCATGGGTCCCAGCTGTGTTGCATTGATCCAGGCCCTGGTGCCATCTGCTCAGTAGTGCCATGGCCCTGCCTGCCATACCCTGGGCTCCATGGAGATGTCGTGTTTGGGTCTGCTCCTCCTGTGACAGCCTGAAACTCTCAGTTCTCTCCTAGGAGACAGTAACTAGAGCAGACGCTTGCTCCTAGCAGGACATGACTGGGGCTTGCAGGATAGTCTCAAAGATCAATTTGGAGGTTGTTTTGATGCTCTCCTGGTTGCAGGATGGTGGTGGCAGCTGCCTGCTCAGTCCAGGGGACTGCATGTACAAGCACTAGCTGCTGATGGTCAGTGGGGCTTGGAGAAACTGGTTGGGCTGGTGCAAACCACTGAGAAGGCTGTCAGCTTCACAGCTCCACAAAGGCTGTAGGTGCTGGCAGTAAAGCTGCTGTTTGTTCCAAGGGGTGCCCAGGGCTGCCCTCTCTCTCCCAGCACCCATGGCCTGGGATGCTGTGCCTCAGGACTGGGACAGACCGCTGAGCAGGGGATGCCATCCTGGTCCAGAGTGCTTGCCAGCGGACAGGGAGGAGAGAGCAAGGGCTGGAGTGACATCACAGTGGGAAGACAGACAAATGCAGAGCAGATGTTTAATTATTAGCACAGTGTTCTCAGATCCCTGGAAATCTCTGCAACCAAATGTAGATATTTTATGGGAGCATACACTTCTGCTGAGAACTAGAGTTGTAACACAGTGCCCACCGTCCCATGGACTGTGCATCAGCAGGGCTAGCACTGTTTGCCTCTGCTGGGGATGGTGCACCTGTGGGGCTGGAGCTGGGCTGGAGAGGGCCATCAGTAACCATGTGCCATTATTGGGATGAAGCTTACGGCAAGCTCACGGCCCTGGAGGCATGGTCCTCCATCCATCCTGATCCTGGTGCTCATCTGGGAGCCTGGCCAAGGACAGGGACAGGCAGGGGCTGGAAACTGCCTTCTCCTTATATCCATCACCTCTCAAAGCTGGTCCCTACTGGCCCAGGCAACTTGTAGAGATTTCTTAAAGTTCTCTGACACCTTTGTGGTCTCTGTTTTATGCTGTACAACTTGCAGGGTATAGGTGTGCGTGCCATCCCTGTGTACAGGTTGTCTCTCCTCTATCTCACATCTCTCCCCTGGCTGTTCTCTGGCACACCTGGGGCAGGTGGAGGCCTCTGCTGTTGTCAGAACAGCAGCTGGAGGAGGCACAGACAGAGCAGAAAATGGAGCCACCCAGGGTTCTGGGATGCTTTGTGAACCAGTTCTGAGCTTTGTGAACCAGTTGCCTCTGCACTGCTGGAGAAGCTGGAAAGGCTGCCTGCCCTATCATGGACCATGGACTACTGTATGTCCCTCAGTACAGGGATATTCCAGCAATACTCGGGCTTGATGCTGCAGCCAGACATGGGGCTAGTCTCCAGCAGAGAGCCCAGAGCTGCATCTCTGTAAGAGCATTCTGCAGGCAAGGGCTGGCTGAGGCCAGCCCTGGTCTCCCTGTCTGAGCATGTGGGCACAGCCACCTTATTGCGTCAAGTAAAGAAGTCAAGAAGAAACAAATACAGTCTAGTCCTCACCACTAGGCAGGAGTGAGGGTCACCAGGGCAGAAAGCATTGAAGACCCCTCTCTGACATCACTGTGAGAGACCTCTGCAGTCCAGGGTACCCCCTGCTGGGGCTTTGCCATAGAAGCACGTTCCTCATGGGGGCACTGAACTTCCCCGAGTCTCCCCTACCAGTCCTGCAGACCTGCTGGGAAGATGCCTGCGCCGAGGGACGGATCTCCAGTGGCACATTAGGGATGTCAGCAGTCTGTCCCTGGCATGGCAAACTCATCCCAGACAGCCCAGCCTGCCTTACCTGCTCCGCAGTCCCTCGAGGCTGTAAACATTTTGGATTTCCTGCCTCATCTGTTCAGGCACCTTGCGAATTCAGGGCATGTTGCTGTCTTAAAACCTATCAGGTTTCCTGTCACCTCCCAGGGCCCATGAATCTGTGGGCTGATGGTGGAGCTGGGGCTGAAATGGCCCTGCAGGGGAACAGCTCTATGCACCCTGCACACCACTGCCAGCTCCCAGCATGGCTCTTCTCTCCACAGGTCTCTAATTGTCCCCAAGCTGGGAAACTGCTCCAGCACCATTCCCAGTGTGCTGGAACCGGCTGCTCTGTGCCAGGTCAGAGTTCCCAGAGACATCCTGGCCATTAGGTACCACGTCCAGCTATAGCCAGGGTTGTGCCCCGGCTTCCAGCTCTGCCAGCAGGCTCAGAGCTGGGGAAGGCAAAAGGTCTGTCACTCCTGCCAGCCTAATAAGCCAGGACTTAGAGTCTGGGACATTTTTCTTGCCACTGTCATGTTGCTTCGCTGTCCATATACCTGCTTCCGGGGAGGGGGGAGTTAGTGATGCTGTGAGTGCCAAAACCCCGTTAGGCAGTGGTGAACAAGGGCTACACATGCAGCCAACAGCCCCAAACCCTCATAAATCTCCCTTGCATGGCCCATGGCTCACCTAAGTAGATTTGATTTGTCAAATATTAAAATTAATTTAGAATTGAGTGGTGTCCTGTGTGCGTGCCCTGCTCTCCCGCCTTCCCCCCACTGCCACCTCTGCTCCTGCCCAATGCATCATCCCCAGCCCCGCTCTCTCACCCCAGCTGGGGTGCCGAGAGCCAGGATAAATCATCCTGCCGCCACGCTCAAAGATGAGACGATTGCTTGCTCGGCAGCAGGGGATCACAAGGGAAATCACACCGCGTGCCACCCGCTCCGTGCCGGGGGCGGGGGAGACGCCACGCTTAGGCAGAGATTTATTTATTTGATTTTACTGGGCTGGGATTTTTTTTCATCTCTCAAACGCCCACGAGGGAATTGCAGCCCCTGGAATATTAATGCCACACAGGACGCCAGCTCGTTAAAATGTCACCTGGCTGTAATTTCTCCTGTGCTTATTATTCCCTGGGGAGTGTGAGCTCCCATTCCTCCCTGCTCACAGTGGTCCCAGCACATGGGGCAGCCGTGCCTGTCCCCTTCACTGCAGCATGAACGCTGCTCCATCATGTCACCCAAAATGTTTCTGGCCCTCTTTCACCACTGCAGAGGAGGGCTGCACAGCCTCCAGCATTTCCTGCTGAGCTGAGCCCCAGGGACCAACGCTGGGATAGCCCTGTGCCAGCAGCCAGCACCAGTACAGTGCAAACCCAGCCTGGCTGGCACAAGGGATTGGGGGTGTCAGTGTGGGTGGAGGTGGAAGAGCAAGGGGTCAGCCAGTGAGCAGTACTGGTATGGACTGGGGACAGGGTGGCACAGGGAACAGCTGCCTTAAGGAAACTTTGGCTCAGTTCCTGCAAATTAATGTTTTTTTCCCAAACAGTTTCCTGGCGCTAAGCGCGACGCGGGGAGCAATTATCTTTAGTGTCGATGTTATTACCATAAAAATTGCATTGAGGACTTTTCTCCTCCGATTAGAAAGTTAACGATCATCACTGCCTTCATTGTTCCCCGCACCGTGCTTGCTCTAATAAAGAGTCTGTGCACTTTACTTTTCACTTAGCATGAAAATTACCCAGCTGCTGCTGTGCACGGCTGTGCAGCCCCCGCGCTCACCTCCCAGTGACAGGCCCTTGGCAGGTACTGGGAGGGAGCAGTCACCAGCGTGCCTGGGACAGACTGGCTGACTGGTGGGCTTCCCTGCATGGTGGGGGGCCGGGACTTGGCTCAGGGCAGGGGATGCCAGAGTCACAGCTGCCTGTCCTGTGTCTGAGCCGCAGGGAGCACCTGAGGAAAGCTTTTCCATGAGCTCTCCCTCAGGAATGTGCCATCAGTGCCCATGACCATCTGCTGAGCATCCTTGGCCCCATAAAACCCAAATCCCTGAGGGATCACCCCTGCTCCCCTTGTCAATGGCTTGGAGTGAAAGGGGTGGGTTCAGCCTTGCCATGGTGGCTGCGCTTCCACTTGAGACTCCACCACAGCTCTCCATCCATGGCCAACCTGAGGCTCCCTCCTGGCCTTGCTCCCATTACCTCTCATGGGCAGGGATGAGGATGTGCCCAGCTGTTGCCAGGTGCTTGCCTGCCCTGGCATACAAGCAGCACAGCATCACTGCTTATGGTGAGCTGGTGCTTTGCCTGCCCGTGGACATTCAGGCTCTGGCACTCACCATCAATCCCATCACCTGTGATTTTCACAGTGAATATTTCTATCATTTTGCTCGATACTAGCATAGCTCTTTAAATTCTCCAAGTGCTGTAAAAATCTTAGCTAATCTTCAGAGAGCTTTTTTTTTCCAAAGCTCTTCATTACTCCCTAATTGTTCAAACTTCTCTTCTTTTCCTTCTGATTAAAAGCAGATTTTAAAAGTGCAGTTCAGTTTCTCAGCTATTTTCAAGTCAAATGGATTCCATCCCCCTCTCCATGTATTAATAACCTGTTCTCGTGCATCCCCCAGTGAGCCAGTAAAAGCCCTTCTGAGCAGAGACAAGGTGACAGCAGCGCTCCAGAGGGAGCAATTGGAAGGGGGCTACAGCTTGGAGGGAAAGAGATCCATCCATCCAGCTATCTATCATCCACTTCACTATCATCCATCTACCAGAGAAATAACATTTGCAATTCTGCTTTAGCTCTTCCTAATAATCATTAATTTTTTTTTACCTTCCCAGCCAGTAGCAGGAGGAGACACAAGGGTGTAGGGTGCAGGCAGCACCACGGGGCTTGGGGGGTGCAAGACGAGGAGGATACAGTGGGGCAGTGCATTGGGGTGCACAGGCTGGTGTGTCTGTGTGCTAGTGTGTAGGACGGCTGCACTGCTGGATAGCTGAATGAGGGGAAAGCAGGAGAACCCAGCGCTGGTCACCAGAACATCCCACAGCAGAAGGGAGTGTGTGCTGAGCTGGAAAAGCATCTTCCTGAGGGGATTGCGGGATGCAGGCATTTTGGGGGTGAAGATCAGGCACAGTGCTGCTCTGGGCTCTGCCCCTGCCCAACAGGGTGAGCCTGATGTCAATTGTGGATCCAAATGGTGCAGCATGATCACAAACAGCACTCAAAGGTTCAGCGTGCATCTTCCTCTCACTGTCCCCTGAGACTGGCCCAAGGAGTTCCTCAGCCTCCATCTGGTAATGCCAGACACCATGCCCCACCCAGAACCTTGTCCCCTAGCCAGCTGGCCTGCCACAGGAGACTGGACAGTGATGGATTGCAGCATTTATACATCTTCCCAGAGAGGAAATGCGAGGTCCTGAAGGGCTCTGTCAGCTGTCAGCAGTGGGCAGTGCAGAACCAAGGCCATGCTAGGGAGTGGGTGCTGATTTCCAATGAGCAACATGGAGAGCAGGAGGGGGAATTCTCGGTGCCACTACCCAGCCTGAATGCCTATTTGCCCTCTTGGGCACCTTCCCTACTTTTAGTTATCATCACATTACCCACCTTGGACTGGGGCAATGGCCCTGTAAAGCATCCCTGCTCCTCTGAAAGTGTTTGGGGGAGACCTCAGCATGGCCCAGGGGATAAGCTACTGCAGTTAAAGGTTCTGCTGCTCTCCTGTGGGCTTCAGACCTGCTCCCAGATTGGTTTGCACTATCTTCAAGCCACTTGTTGCTCTTAGGTCATCACCTGCCAGTGCTAGCAATTATAAAAATTTTAGGGCTCATGAGCCACCTCCTTCGTTGCCAGGGTTCCTCAGACCCAGGCTACAGCACTCCTCTGCAGCTCTGAGCTTCAGTATCATCCTGCATGAGCATGTGGCAGCACTGGATCCCCAGGCACATCCATGACAAGTTCAAGATGTCTCCTGTGCCCTGCTGGAGAGATCTCCTGTTCTTTAGGCCACCCATCACGCTTCCCATGGAGCAGCATGGGACAACATCAGGGAGCTGATGGGGCTGGCAGGTGGAAGAGACAGAGGAGGTACCAGGGGCTGGCACCAACACCAGCTGCAAGCAGGATGCGCTGAAGTGGCTTCAGAGTCACCCACACCAGCCTCCAGATGGCAGGAGATGCCAGCAGCCTCAAAGCTGTGGCCATGCCATGCGTGGAGGGATGCTGGTGGCCTAGACATGGGAAGAGCCACTGTGTGCCAGGGTGCCAGTGTCCCCTTGGCTGGCCTATCCCGGCAGATGGCAGCAGGGATGCATCACAGCCTGGCAGCGCATGGGGACCTGCCTCATGCCCCGACCTTGGAATAATCTTCAGCAGGATTAAGAGCTTAAAGGTATCCATGTAATTGCCAGGCCCCTGCTGAGCTGGAGAGAGTGTGAGTGCCAGCACCAGGAGGCAGTGCCCAGGCATGCTTGCTCCTTCTTGCTGCCTGCTGCCATTGCCACCGCTGCAGGCACCACTGGAAGCCACCAACCACCCTGAGTATGGACAGCTGGGTGCAGGCAAGTGGCTCGAGAGAAGGGGTGCTTGGCGTGGAAAGGGATGGTGCCCAGGTGCTGCCAAGGAATGGGCTTCAAAGGAGGATGCCAAGTGTGCAGACCGCTACTCCCTGGCATGGCCTCAGTGCTCCTGGATATCCCTTTGGACAACCCTCTGGCATGCCTTTGGCATCTACCAGCTCTGCACTCAGGGAAGTACATGGAGATGTTCCTGTGTGTGCCTTGAGAAGTAATGAGGATTTTCTGGGATGCCAGAGGCCAGGGGACTGTNCTGGTGGTTATCTGCATCTGTAGGATGCTTAGTGTGGGTTTTCAGCTCCCATCAGCAATCAGAAGACATTCAGGGTTGACAGAGGTGTCGGGGGGTCTTGGACACTTCCAAGGAACACTCAGGTGATGGGCCAGGGACTCCCAGAGCACTAGTGTGGCCCTTGCCCAGTTATGTCAGTGGGGTGCCAGCACCCCAGTCCCAGCCCATTCGTCTGGCACAGGGCTTGGCATAGAGTGGGGAGCTGCCATCCCAGCCCCCTCCCTGTCTGCCTAATGGTCCCTGACATTTAAATGAGATTTAGTGCTCAGCCCGATGCTGAATATTCATGAGCCCATGCGGCCCTGACAGCCCGGCTGGGGCTGCTCTCATGATTAATAATTTGTTTTTCCCTTTACTGTAAACCTCACCTGCACTCGCCGCTTGCTCTGGCACTGCCAGCTCTGTCGTTGCCAGGGAGCACCCACACCCTGGCTCTGCAGGTCCTTCACCTCCCTGTCTGCTATGGGGCACCCACTGTAGGGCCCAGTAGCCTCCTCCCAGGACCCAGCTAGGGTGGCATCTACCAAGCACCAGGGGCCAAGCTTGCTCCAAGTGGGCCAAGCTCTGGGTGCATGGGCAGCAAATGTCCTGCCTGCTCCTGGTGTGGTGGCAGCCCTATATGTCTGGCCTCTGTAGTAATTCCAGTTGCCCCCACACAGAGACACACTGGAGATATAAAATCGAGTTCTGCTGCTTCCATGCTGGGCTCCCTCTCAGCTGGCAACAGCTCAGGTGGTGCTGAGGCTGCCAGGCTCTCCCAGTTGAACAGGCAGCAGGAAAGCAGTCCACAAGCCCAGTGTCCAGGACCTGCTTTTGGTCCTTGTTCACAGGGTTTGTGTCTCCTGCAGATGTTCCCACTGTAAACCCAGCACAACAGTGTCCAGCCCTACCTTGGACACTCTGCCATCCCTTGCATCCATCCCCAAGGTCACTGCTCCCAGGATCCTTGCAGCTGTGTCATGGAGGTGTGTGCAGCCACACAGACAAGAGGGACCAGCCCCAGGGAGCTCCCATGGGACATGGGGGAATCTGGGAGGCCAGGCTGCTGTCTCCCCTCTGGCTTGGCAGATCAGCTCCAGCAGCTCTGCACAAATTGCATAAATATTCATGGAAAACTGAAGGAAATGTGACTGTCCCGGCTGATTATATGTGCCTGTCCTGAAGGCTGCGGCTGCTCCCCAGGTACTGTTGGCCGAGCTACTGTTTCATGGTGAGATACAACAAGGATACACCATGCTGCCCACCTGCAGCATGACAAGGGGCATGAAGCTGGTAGGGCCTCACACAAGCTTAGAAGAAGGGCTACAAGCTCAAGCCAAGGATGGGGTTTTTCAAGAGAAGGTCCCAAGACACTGCAGACTTTCCCAGAGTGTCACACTAGCCTCTACACTGGGCCCAGAGACTGTCCTGCAGGCAGTCATGGGAGACCTGCTCCCCAGTGACGTCACACCCACTTTGGTGATTCTGTCATGTTCATCACTGCCTCTGCTCCCTGGTGCTTTGGGCAGATGTGGGCAGGGAGTGGGATAGAGATCCCAGGAGCAGCCCAGGGAGACAGACCAGCTGAGATCCCTAAACGCTGCAGAGAATAATCCCCTGCAGACCTGAGCAAGGTGCTGGGCTAATAGCCTGATTTATTCCTTCTCGTCTCTCTGGAGCACGGGAGGTTCCCCACTGTGTCCTGAACGACCTCATGCATAATACCATGCACAATCCTATTAACGCCGCCCCGCCATGCGCTCCCTGCTTAGCGCCGCCACTCGCCAATGCAATTTCCCCATGATATATGGGAAAAATAATTTAACTATATTTGAAAATATATTGAGAATTATGGCACGCACACGATGGGATTTATAGGGGCCATATTTCACAAAACCATAGCCCTGCACACCGAGGTGCCCAGTGTTTGCAGGGAGAGACCCATGGTCATGGTGGGTGTGTGTCCAGGGCAGGCAGTGGGGAACAGGTCCCACCACCCTCGTGGGCCTCAGCATGTGCCTGTGGGAGTTGGTACAGGGCTCAAGGGGGTCTGGCTCAGACTTGTGCCCTGGGAGTAAGGTGGAAGTGCCATGGGATCAAGCAGTGGATGCAGCAGGGTGAAGTACCCGGCTGCACTGGGAGCCGAGTTGGCAGCTGCAGCCACGCATGCAGCTGTGTGGGCATGGCTGCTGCCAGCAAAAGCTCGGCTGAGCTTAATCCCCTCCCAGTGGGAGGGAGGAAATGCTCCTGGCATCATGCTGCCTGCTCAGCTGCATGGCTGAGCTTGATGTGCCAGGTGGCCAGTTAGCCAGGTGCTGGATCCTCTGGCCTGCCATGGGGTGTCTCCTCAAGGAGCTGGTGGCTCCCCACCCTGAAGAAGATGGGGAAGGGGCTAAGGGCTCTGCACAGAACTTTGAGACCCATGACCCTCCACAACTCCGGCACTGCCCTGCTTGTGGAGTGGCATTTCCCTGCCTCTGACTCTGAATGTTCGATGCAGTGAGTGTCTCAGTGTAGAGGAGGCACATCTTTTCCCTCCTCACTCCCACCTCTGCACAGACCCTCTGCTCTCTGGTCACATGCCCTGGGCACCCATGCCCCAGCTCTGCCCTCAGGTTGCCATGCTGGGCACGTCCTCAGCACTGTGGGTGCCACTGGCACAGGTGCCGCAGGGAACATTAATCTTTAATTTCCTGTCAAAGCCTCTCACTGGAGAGAGCAGCACCTGGCATGGGGGTGCAGCAGATGCCCGCTGTGATCAGGGTGCCAGGAGGCAGGCTGCCCTGGGCATGAAGGGTTCGGATAGGGCACTCAGGCCTTCGTTGTGTCCCACAGCTGTGCAGCCCTGTGCCCAAGGCAGGCAGGGGAGCAGCAACAGCAGATGTGTGCTTGCTTACAGGGATGAAGAGGAGAGAGGCAGCTATGCTGGCCAGATGGGGAAGCTCCCCAAGGGCCACTGGCTGCCAGGGCTGGGTAGGGAGCTCACCCCATGGGAAGCCCACCCTCTCCCTGGCCCTGGCTGACCCAGCTGTCTTCGTGGCTGTCCCTGGAAGGGGAGCTTGCAAGGACGGGACATATTTGTGATCAGCTCTCAGGGTCAGAGAGAAGCCCAATGAAGGGATCCCAGGGCATCACTGTCTGGAGGAAACTCCCGGCGTGCCCTGGGGAAGGGGAGCTATAAATAGCCGGTCGGTGAAGGACGGAGGGGGACTGTTTGGGAAGCTGCTTTGTGAACAGGACAAAGAAGAGGCGTCTTTGCACTTGCTCTTCATTAGCTGCCTTCCTCTGGCTGGCCGGGCCAGGATGCGCTCACATCGAACGACAGCAGGATGTAGCTGTCGGTGTCAAGGACGCGAACAATAAGGGCTTTAAATAGCAGCGCTGCCTTTGAAACCCGCTCGCCTGTGCCACAGAGAGAGCCCGGGAAAATTGCGCGGCGTGAGAAGCTGGGGAATGTGGGAGTGGGAGTACCCTCTCCCCCAGGAAGGGCCTCCCAATGCCATGGTGGCAGCCCATGGGCAGGTTGTCTGTGACGAGGACAATGTGAAGCCGCACCCGAGAGTGGTGGGATTATGCCTGGGCAGATCCACTCTAGCCCCTCTGGCAGATCCCAAGCAGCAATGTTCAAAGCTCCCTCTGCACAGTCTCCTGAAACTGGTTAATTGACAGCACCTCCCTGTGCTGCCAGAAAGGCGCCCCTTAGTTGCCATCTCCTTTCCTCCCCTTCTGGCTCCTGGGCTCTGATCTCCTCCCACCTTCTTCTAGGAGATGAAAGATCCCTGAGGGGCTGCATACTGGGCATGGAGGGACCTCTTCACCTCCATCAGGATAAGCCAAACAGCCAAGTGGCATCCAGTGGTCTAGTGGGGATTTGGTGGCACATGCAATGGATAAAGAAGGTGCTTTGCTGTCCTGGGAAGCCCAGCAACATGCTGTCCCAGTACTGATGGCTCTAGTCCTAGGCTGACGTGGGGTTTGGTGCCTGGTAGCTGCACATGAGTCTGATGGAGAGAGATCAGAGACGGTGAGCCACATGTGAGCACGTGCGTGTGCACGGTGTTGGGGGTGGGGGCCCGGCTGCGCGTATTAGCAGGCCCTTAAATCAACACAGCACTTCAGACAGGAAGGAAATAGGCTTTGCCGACGGCAGGAACGGCACTTGCTTTGTGCACATTACAGAACATCAGGAAAATGTCAAATTTACATAAAAATGATACAAACTCATTGGAAGAAACATGCATCCAATTATCGGCCCCAGCGCTGGCACCGCTCCGCAGCCAGAGGCTGGCCAGCGGCTGGCTGCAAGGGACCGAGCCCCAGGCCACGCATTTCATCTCTGGGTGTTTAATATCAAAGCTGCAAACAGCCTCAGCTCAGCTGGCTGCCCGCTTGCTCCCTCCCGCTGTGCCACTGCCACACTGCTCAGGCAGGGCAGCGGTGGTAGCACCTGGCTGCGGCTGGATTTGGACCTGCTCGTACCAGGGCACAATGGGGAAGGGACTGTGTGATTCCAGGATCTCTGTATGGCAGGGGCATTGAGGGGAGGTGGAGGCACAGCTGAGCAGCCTAGAGTAACAGAGGTGGAAAGCTTGCTTGTGCAAAAATCCTAGGAGATTTTTCTGGCACCAGGTTGGGACCCCATTCTTGGCTCTGTACTAGGCTGTCCCAGTGGGCCCTTCCTTTCTTCCTGTTCTCACAGAATGGTTACTGGCATGCCCAAGGCTGGGATAAGCCACATCTGGCACATCCCTCCTGCTGTGGCCCCTCAGCTGGACACAACATCCTAGGCATCGCAGCCTGCATTCCCCTGGGGCTGGGGGCACCTAGGGGGACTGGGGTTAAACATGGGGACGTGGGCAGGGGCATCCCCAGTGGGTGCCCTCCAGCCCTGCCAGTTCTGGCATCCAACGCTCCTGCCCAGGATTGATGGCCCATCCTGCGGGCCCTTCCCGGCACGCTGAACGCTACGTTTCTATCCCCGCCACCCGCAGGGATTGATGTCTCACTGAGCGCAGGCAGCAGCCGTAATTCATGCCCCGGAGCCGGGCTCCCGGCTCGTTACTCACTGGGCACCGTCACCTCATGAGTTACAGCTCTGCCTCGCGCTTGGACACCTCACCAGCGAGGGATCAGGGCAGGGGCGAGCGCGACTGAGGCAGGGCTGGGGCAGAGGACAAACGTCTCTCTACAAGCATCCCAAGGGCTGGCAACCCTGGCGCACCCTGCTGACTGCCCCTGTCCCTGGCGGTGGGGTGGGAGTTGAGCACACACAGCCCCGAGGAGTGATGATGGGGTCCCGGCCATGGGTGGAGGGAGGGTGGATCGCAGCTGGGATTCCCTGTACCACACCCGCCAGCTGGTGCCCAGGCTGCAGCGAGGAGGAGGCTGATGAGCTGTTAATTACAGGTGCTGCTTGGCTGGTGCAGCGCGTCTCTCCTACTCGGCTGGCAGAGCCGTGCGGCGGGTGACACACTCCATGATAAATTGATATCCCGTTTAGCATCAATTTTCCCTTCTCTGGTGGCAGACAGCTGTGCTAATGGGATGGGACAAGTGAAAATGAAATAACAGGCCCTGAGCACACCGGCACATGCCGCACCACTGGCCCTCCTGCACGGCTGTCGCTCCCCGAGAGACAGGCAGGACCCCACGCACCCTGGTGTGGGGAAACCACAGGGCTGGCAGCTTGCAGGCCTGGCTGCTTTCACCCTGCTGGCAGCACTCAGCACCAGCTGCAAGCCAGGTCGCTGATGTCCACCTGGGGTGGGTTTGTGACATGCAACGTGCCAGTGCTTGGTGCCACCAATACTGGTGCTTGTGGGGCCCGTGGAATGTGGGAGGGCTGTTCTTTTCAGTGGGCTTTGAGGTTGGCACAGAAAGAAGGCTGGCTGCAGCACGACCGGCTCTTAATGGTTGGAGTTGGGCTGCCTGGTGTTTGCATCTGCTTGGTGTTTGCAATGCATTTAGAGGGTGGTGCCTTGGCACATTTCTTATTTATAGCACAGAATATAGGAAGGAGCCAGTGAAGGATTTGGTTGGCGTTCAACGCCTGTGCTATATTGGGTATTTGCAATGCACACAATGCCTGAGCTGATGTGTGCAGCATCTCCAGTGCCTGTGCCAGATTTGGTGGATGCAATAGCCCATGGCACTCTATACCCATACTCGCATGCTCTTTTTGGTGCACTCAGCACCAGCCACATGTTCATTATCAAGAGTGTATTTGTCAAATTGATGCCTGCAGTGTGTTTACAGTCATGGTGTGTGCAATGTCTGATGCCCACAGTTTGTTTGATAATTGCAGAGTGCTCAACACTTAATACCTGTGGCATCATTGTTATTTACACAGTGCTCATACTCAGTGTCAGCAGCGCTCAGTACATGCGGTTTGCTTGGGGTGTGGGCCCTGCCACTGCTGATGTTTGCAGCACCCTCAGTATTTGGTGTCAGCTGCGGTTTCGTGTTTGCCGAGCAGTCAGCAATCTCTGCATTCAAGGTGTGCCCAGCGTTCGTTCAATTTGGCATTTGCAGCATAGCCTGAGTTCACAGCAGCTGTCTCTCTGTGGTGTAGTCAGTGTTTTGATTCCCGTGGTGTGACGAGCGTTCATAGCACACTGCTGGCACTGCGGTTGGTGCCCAGTGTCAGTGTGTGTGCAGTGCTTGCAGTGGGCTCAGCCTGTATTGCCCACAGTGTGCTCCTGCTGCCCATGCACTCCCACTCACTGCCACAGGTGTGTGTCTGCCCTGCATCCAGCCCCAGTGTCCAACTCGTGCTCACTTGCAGCATGCTTTACAAGCACAGCCCATGATGTGGTCAAGACAAGTTTCCTGATGCTTTTGCCACAGCATTAGTGGCATTCCCACTATCCAGCCTGTGCTTGGTGCTGGATGCCAGCTCACTTTGGAGCAGCTGCATGATCTGTGCATACTGCTAGTGCCAGCTCTTGCATTAGCAGTGCCACCAGCCTGTGCTGTGCCTGCTGAGGCTTGCTCCAGTGCACTCTGCACTCACAATCTGCCACACATCTCCTGTTCACAGGACAGTTTTCAGTGCCTATGGCACACAAGGCACTGGCGGTGCCCTTAGCACTCAGGATCAGCTGCCAGTTTGCAAAGAGCTGGTGCTTGGTGCCTGGTGATGTCGTGTTTGCAACGGCCCAACTCATATTTGGGGTCAGTGCTTCCAGGATGCTCAGCAGTCGGACGCTTTCCCTACTTGCAGTGTGCTCGAGATGAAGCCCAGTGAGGTGTTTGGCATTTGCAAAGTGCTCCAGACTTGGTGCCAGCAGAATGCCCTGGATTTGGAGCACACAGGGTGCTGAAGGCACTGGTTCTGTGCACCATTTTTGCCATGTGCTCTGCAGCCGTGCAGGAGCTGAGGCACTGTGCTTAATGGCCAGTTGTGTGCCATGCCCATGGTGTGCTCAGTCCAGGGCCCACTTCCTGGTGACCTCCTCCAAATTCCCATTCATCTTGCAGACCCAGTCTGTCCACCACTTCGCCACCAGCCATCAAGTGGCAGGGGCAGCCCCAAGCCTGGCTTCCAGCCCCTTCACCTAGCAGCCCCAGGGAGGGCAGGCAGGATGCCCCCAATGCACATGCCATCAGTGGGGCTAAGGTTGAGGTTTTAATCACACAGATGCTGGGAAATGGGGAGTGATGGTTCCCATGGTAACACTAACTTTGCCCCTTGCCCGCGGCGCACGTCTGTGCACGCACAGGGCCATCATGGGCACCATGTGGCTGAGCTATGGCTGCCTGGGGAACCATAACTCTGAGCCTCCTGACTTGGGTGCATTTAAAACCTCAGCCCTACTGCTGTGCTGAGGCAGCTCTACTGGCAGTTTATGGCTCTGTTGTTTTTAGTAAAGCCAACTGGGAGGCAGGAGCTGCCTTGGTGAAGCACTGTGGACAGGGCAGGAGGAGCAGTCCGGGCCAGGAAGAACCACACAGATATTGGCAAGTCCCCTTGGCTGTAAGATTCCCTTCCAGCTGTGCCAGCTGTGTTCAGCAACAGCCCTACCCATGCCTGCAGTGCACTGTCAGCATGCCAGCCTTGATGAGTGGGTGCCAGGGCTGGCGCTGTCGAGGCAGGACAGGGACATCCAGCTGGTGGGGCTTACCCAAACCAGGAGCTCAGTACTGTGTGGGCTATCCACAGCTGGAAACAGTGTGGTACTCCAGCCTCAGCCCAGCTCATCCATCCAAACATCCCATGCCCATAAATCACAAACTAATGGCAAGCTGTCTATGGGGCACATGCTCCCCACAAATCCTTTTCCCTGAAGATCTTCTGGCATGCCTAATGATCAGGGAGGACTGTGGCCAAGATATCACCTTTTCTCAGTTGTTGCTTGGGAGGGAGCAAAGCAAGGGGATGCTCTGTTCACAGCAGGACTGGGGGAAGCTTGACCATCTCCCACTGCACTGGCTGGAGCATCTCCCAGCCCCAGTGCTGCCCTCCCTGCCTGCCTGCTGCAGCTTGTTTAATGTATTCATCCCAGGGTGCCCTGGTGCAGCTGCAATATCATTATTGGACTTTATTACACCATTAGCTTTAAAATTTTATAAACCACCAGGCAGGTGACAAGTGGTGAAAGCAGGGGGTCTCAAGCTATGGACAGAGGGGCTGTGCTGGGATAGTGCTGGGGACTCTGCTGAGCCCAGTTTCACTGCCATGCTGGTGTTTTTTCTAACGGTACAAGTACAGCAGTATCCCAGGAGGGTGCCCTACTGCCGATCTGTTCTGCACAGTGCGACCATGTGCCCACCTGCCTGCTGCCCTCCTCAAGATGGCAGGGAGAAGGAAGGATCAACCAGCTGCAGCAATAAAAGGCTATAAAACCAAAAAAGTGTCTCTGCATGCTGCAGTGGTGGCTCCCAGGGTTCCTTCCCCTTCCTAACAGTGCCAAGGGCAGGAAGGACCATGCACACCCCATTGCCCATGCAAAGAGTGAGGGTAGCCGCTGCCATGCAGCCACTCCCTGGTCACATCTGCGATGGCCTTTCTAGCTGTGGGGGATGCTCTGAGAGCAGTGAGGCCATTTCCTCCACTCCTCCCACTCAGAACTGCAGGGCAACATCATTTGAGTTTGACCTCCTGCCGGTCATGGGCCAGCGAGCACTGCTGGACCGGGAGTAGGAGATAGGTGCTGGGCTGAGCACCCTTCTGGGAATGCTAAACACTCTCTGTGCTGAAATGGCTGACCATGCTGCTGGGAAAGGGGCTCTATTTTTTTTTTCCCACGGATCTGAAAGGCTTTTAGATGTGTTTTCTCTCAGTGAGGATGTTTGTGCAGTGTGATCAAGTGACTGGCTCAGTTTTTGTGTGGTTTGTACTGACAGGGTCAGAGCAGAACACAGACAGGGGTTGAAGGTCTGTCATGCTCTTCTGGCTTTCAGTCCATGGCATGTGGTGTGTCTCAGATGCAGACCAGAAGCAGGGGCTGCTGTGAATGGGTGGGCAGCCCACAGCATCCACTGTCTGCTGCCTCTCCCTGGGCACAGAGGCAGGGGCTGGCTAGGATGGGGGCAGTGCTGAGCATTTCTTAGGGGAGGAAGTCAGGAGGCAACCAGCAAGGTCCCAGCTCCTCACCTGGATTAAATACCATGGAATCAACCCCTGCATGGCACAGACCCTTTTCTCTCATGAACCAGGAAGGGATTATGGCAATTATTCCACTGAGTGTCCATGGGATCTAACCCAGCTCTGACGCAGGCATTGTCCTCTCAGCCATCAAGCAGATGTTCCTACATCTAGATCCTACTGAAACCCACTCCTTAAATTCCTGGAGGCAGGACCCAAAAAGCTACATAAACTCAGTGTTGTTTTTGTGGCAAAAGCAAAAGGTGTCCAGAATACCTCCTGCGAGCTCATGCACACAGCTTACCAAAGAGACTTTGTAATTGAGGTTTTGCACTTAATGAAGGAATAAATTGAATGGGAGTGTTGTCTTTAATTGGGGTGTTGCATTAATTAAGGTATTGCACTTAATTGTGGTAAAGCATTTAATAAGGTATTGTGTTTAATGGGGGTAGTTTACATAAATGGGGTCAGTGCATTAATGGGGTGCTGCGTTGCCGGTGCATCTGCTGGCCCTGGCAGACTTGCCATCTGTCACAGTGGGCTAAACTGGGGGCCAGGACCACCAGCAAGTCTGCAGCACTGGAGCTGCCATCTTCCCCAACCCAGCACCATGCAGCTTGTAACAGTGCTCAAAGTGACAGCTTCACTCCTACCCTGCTGCATACAGCTCCCTCCCAGCATTCCCAGTCCCACCACTCTCAGTGGGTGCAAGAAGACCCATTGGGTCTGGAGGTTTCAGCAAGTGGGGAACAGGGAGCATTACTGCTCCCGTGCCCCGCCTCTAGCCAGCTCCATGGCAGACAGTGATGCCTGGCATGCTCATCACGCTATTGCCAGCCCTGCTCTCCTGTAATTGGAGTGGACATCTTGTCATCCCACATCTCCCCACAGCCGAGCCACTTGCCGTCCTTGCCGCAGAGCCTGACCTGAAGGGCAGGCGCCGGCAGCATGCCAGGGAAGCCATGGAAGGAGGCTGTTCTTGTTAAACCAACGTGTTTGCAAGAGTCTCAGAGGATACAACTTGCATGAGGCAGAGCTGAGTGCTGTGGCCAGCTGGGCTCTGCAGTCACGTTTCCTTCAATTAGATCAAAATTAATGATTGCCCCAGATCCAGTTCCCTCTGGGCATGGGGCCGCATCCAGCACCAGCTTTGGAGTGTGAGGAGCTGGTGAGGAAGATGTGGCAGCCAGCTCACAGGCTTGGGGTGATGGCAGAAGCACTCAGCAAGCTGGATCTGCATCCTGGCCATCTTGGACTAGCTGAGTATCAGATGGGAGCTCCCTGCTGGGGGTCTCCTCTTGGGCAGCTACCCACTGCCCATCCCATCCAGTGGAACTGTCACCTGTGTCCCCCATCCTCCTGAGCTGCCCTGGCCATGGCGTGTTTTATTCCCCTGGGCTGATTCCCTGTGTCCATCCTGAGGAGCTGCAGCCCCACAGGGTGGCTGTGAGGGTGAGCTCATGGCAGCACAGTGCCTGTGCCAGAGCACAGTGGGAGTTTAGGTGTTGGTATAGAAAAGTCAATTCATCGTCTGGGTGGCAAGAAAGAGAAATCACAACCAAATCCTCATCCAGACTGGGCTAAGAACAGAAATGGACAGTGCCTGTGTTTTGGAGGGGATGAGTCATCGTGAGGGTGCTCGAGGGCATCAAAACAGTGTCAGGCCCACCAAGCATCCCTCCAGACTGTGGGGCCAGCTTCTTCCCATGAACACTCCACCTGTCTCCCGTTGTCTTCTGTGGTGTGTCAGGACCCTGATGCTCTAGTAAGCCTCCTCCTTCACTGCTCTGTTATTTTGTCTATGGATGCAGCCTCTTAGCCTCCTCTGCTCTCGTCCAAAACTCCAGTACCTTCAGCTTGTCTCTTTTGCTGCTCTTTGTTACTGCCATCCTCTCTACTCTTTACAATTAGTTTGGATTTTTCTTGATGTGTGTCCCAGACCAGACAGAGGGATCCCACTAAGGCTTCCCTGCCAGCAAGCACTTCAGATGCCTTGTGAATGATCCTCCTTCTCACGCAGCCGTAAGCAGCCTTGTCCTTTTCATTGAGCTCAGTGCAGTTACAGGGCAGCCAGATATCCAGTATTAAACTGGTAGATCTCTTATTCCAAATGAATGAGGTTTATCCTGTTTTTTCCTAGCTCCAAGCTTCTTTTCCAGGCAGCTGCCTGGCTGCTGGGTGTCTGAAAATGCAGCTCCTGTTCACACAGATAACAGCACCTGAAAAACACGTCCTGCCTGAGGGTTCCAACCCTCTGTATGCCTTGTTTATCCACCTGGGGCTGTCCCGTGGATTGTTGTTAAATGCAGACAATCCAATGCTGCTGCCCACTGTGGAGCTGGGCTCTGCCCTGCCCTCCGCCGTCTTGGCAGCCCTGCCCTCCAGCTGCTCGCCCTCTGCTTGCTGGGCAGATTTGCTTCCCACCCCAGCCTGGCTCTTGGTGCTTGTCCTTTTGAATTGTATCTGATTGTTTTCAGGCCATTTCTCCGATTTGTCAACATCATTTCGAATTCCAGTCCTGTCTTCCCCAGCACCCGCAGCCTCCCCCCATCATCTGAGTGTAGCACGTGGGCCCTGTGCCAAGTCCCTGATGATCAGCATTACTCTGGCTGGGGGGTCCAGGGGTGAGCAGGGGAGATTCCACTTTCCCAATCTGCTGGTGAGCCCTTGGCTGGCTCTCCCATCCTGTTGGTTTGCTTGCACGGTGGCTAGTGAAGTCAGCATTCTGGAGCCCAGGGCACTGGGCTTCCAGCTGTTAAGCATCAAACCAAAAAGACTGGATGAGGGAGCATCCGTGGGTTGACAGACTCTGCAGCTGCTTGTGGCCAGGTGAAAAAGCAGATGAGCCCCACTGCACTAGACAGAGTCCTTCCTTGTGGCCTCATGCCCCCCAGGTGGAGGCACTCACCCACAGGTGGGAGGCTTCAGCACAGAACCTTGGGGACCTGCAGACATGTTGGCAAAAGGGCAACATGAGACATTCCCAGCTGGTGCTGTGTTCTCTGCCTTGTCTGGTCTGAGGAGAGAGCAGTCCCTTAGCCTACTGTCTCTCTTCCCAAGCCATGCTGCTTCCTCAACCCATGCCTCTCCAGCTCAGTGTCTCTCCCAGCATGCTCTCTCTTCTGGGAGCCATAGCGCTCCCTGCTCCCTGGCTTGTAGAAGGCTTGCAGCTGCAGCTGGGGATGGGGCTTATGCTTTGGGTGTCACTCACTTGGGCACAGCTTGATCCCAATCCAGCCTGGCTGCACTTTAGCCTTGGGTCATCCTGCAAGCAGATGAGCCCTCAGAACCCATCTGCCCTTGCTGAGTGGCCAGGTAGAAGCAGGGCACAGCAGGGGAAGAGAGCCAGGAGAGGAGAGAAGAGAGGATTTATCTTTATGGCCACACGGGAGGGGATCATGCTGTGAGGATGGTGCTGAGAGATGTTCCCAGTCCACATGGCAGTTAATAATGGAGCTGAAGATGCCCAGAGAAAGCAGGGGTCTGTGGTCCCTGTGGTATGGGGACCAGGGCTCTGCAGGGAGCCAAAATACAGTTCAGCTTCCATGCCGTGGCTGTCCAGTACACAGAGGACACTGGGCTCCAGCTGGTCCCACACTGGCACAGCTCAGTTTGCCCTGTACATCAGGGTCTGAGCTTACAGGGTGACCTGCCTGGCAGACCCTCCATTCCTTCAGGTCCTCATTCCTTCAGCTCCCTTAGCATCACAGCAACTGAGACGCACAGGCAGGGACTGCACACTCAGCTCTGCAGACCAAAGACCCAGTGCTGGCCATTGCATGACACCGTGGAAAATCCTTGCCACAGGATTAGGTCTTTGCTGGGCCAAGCATCTCCACAGGGCCAAGAATCCCTACACATATAGCTGATAGCTATGTGGCTGGGCTAATCATGGTGGTGTCAGTGCTTGGGCTGCCTGCCCAGCCTGCTCCCACTGTGCCTCTCCAAGCTGGGGGTACAGGGCTGGTACGTGTGTGTTACATCTCTTGGGCAGGGAGAAGCAGGTGGACAGGGCTGTGCGTGCTCCCTGCCGGAGGCAGCCTATCATGCTGTATTGACCTGCACAGAGGCAGGAACATGTGTGCCATGCACAGATCGATGGGAAGATTGAAGATGCGTGTGCGCTTGCCGGACGACTGGGGAAAGCTTTGCCGTTGGCATTGGCAGCACAGTGAAGGTCACGCTGACCTCCGGCGCAGTCCCCGAGGAGAGGCGAGGCCTCTTGTCGCACTCATGGGCGGCTGTCTCATCACTTGTCCTCCAGAGACCCCAGCTTCGCTGCCAGGCACGCACCTTCTCAGCAGAGCCATGTCTGCTGGGGGAGGTACCCAGTGCTGGGCTTGTTCTGGGGACAGGGAGCTGGTGTTCCCCACTCACACTGTACCACAAAGCAGTGTCACAGAGGGCTGCTGACTTGTAGGTGAGGGAATTGGTTCAGTCTTTTTAGCTGAGCAAACCCTCCACCACCAGCTGGGGAAACTGAGGCAGGAAAGTGGGATAGATCAAGACTTGCTGGCAGAGGTGTTGTGTATAGGGAGCAGCCAGACCCAGGTGCCATGTGGCTGGTGCCTCCAGATGAACCCATCACCCCATCACTGAGCCACGCAGGCAGAGCCCCACTGCTCCGGGCAGCGCTGGGCTGGAGGACACCCTGCTTCTCACGCTCCCTGTAGGGCAGTGCTGCGTCAGGGGCTGGGACGAGAGTGTGCCGTGGAGGGAACAGACCCCAGGAGGAGAACGTGCTGAGCAGGGCAGAGGAGAGGCTGAGGGCTACCCCGGCTCAGCCTTTCTATTAGAGCCGGTCACTGCCTGTGGTGCTCCCCACTTCTTGTGCGTTGCCGTGGGGCAATGAGGAGCAGCGGGAGCGGGGTGAGGGGCGGGGAAGGAGCAGAAATGAAACGTGGGCAGCCCATCCCGGACGCACAGCGAGCGCAGTGGAGAGGGGGGCAGTGGACAGGGTGGGGACGGGTGGCGACGCTGCCGCCCTCCTGGCTCCGGGGCACCGAGGAGCACGGCGGGGGNCGCTCGGCACGACTCGGCTCCGGCAGCTCCCGAGCCATTCAAACAAGTGGCTCCAGCAGCACTTCGGGGCCGGGGCTGGGGAGCGGACACAGCGTGGCTCCCTGCCCCGGAGGCGCCGGGCCCTTCACACTGCCTCTTTTCTCTGACGCTCGCTCTTTATTTGACGATGAAATAATGTTGACATGTCTTGAATTATTAAGTATTCCCTGGATTTTATTAGCACATGATGCCTAAATGCTGCCTGTATCTGCTGGGGTCTTAACCAGAAAGGAGCGAAGGAGAGAGGCAGAGAGACAGAGCCAGGGAGAGGAGAGAGAGGGGTTTTTGACAGCTGTATTTGTGCTGATAAGCGAAGGCACAAGGAGACGATCGACTAGTGAGACAAGAGGGAAGCGGCGGCTCGGAGCTGCTGAGAGGGGCTGCGCTTCCCTTCCGAGACGGCTCGGCCCTCCCGGTGCCGTGCTGGGGCTTGGGGGGGACCCGAACCCCCTCCCAGCGCCTGGCCGGGCTCTCGGCCAGTGCCTGTGCTGGGGGGCAGCTCGCTGGCTGGGCACACCAGCTGCGCGGGGCAGATGCCGATTGAGATCGTGTGTAAAATCAAATTTGCCGAGGAGGATGAGAAGCAGAAGGAGAAAGAAGAAGGGGACAAGGAGAGCCTGATTGAGGAGCCTGCCCGGTCCCATTCCCGGGACCTGGCCACCTTTGCCAGCACCAGCACACTGCACGGCTTGGGACACATCTGCCGGTCAGGACAGCTGGGTGTGCGCCAGACCCTCTGGGCATTTGCCTTCTTGGCCTCGCTCGCCTTCTTCCTCTACCAGGCAGCCAAGTCAGCGCTGCTCTACCTGGAGCATCCCCATGTCATGGCCCTGGACGAGGAGGCCATCCGCGAGATGGTCTTCCCCGCCATCACCATCTGCAACATCAACCGCTACCGCCACTCAGCACTCACCGATGCTGATATCTTCCACTTGGCCAACATGACCGGGCTTCCCCCCAAGGACCGGGATGGCCACAAGGCCACGGACCTGCTCTACCCAGACCCCGACATGGCTGACATTGTCAACCGTACTGGCCACCAGCTTGACGACATGCTCAAGAGCTGCAACTTCAGCGGCGAGAACTGCTCATCCCGTGATTTCACTGTGGTGAGTGCACACCTGGCTCAGCTTCTCTGGGGGCCCCTGCTGGCATGGGGGGCACCCACCTGTCCGGTCTCACCGGAGCAGGGCTCCCTGGCTCACTCCAGCTGCTGAAGTTTGCATCTCTCTCTGTTTGAGTTTCCCTCCAAGTTTCACATGGAGAGAGGGAGAGGATCCTCCGTGGGAGCTCTCAGCAGGACTCTGTGCCTCAGGACTAGGCTGTCGGCAGGTCTGTGCCGGAGGGGCTCACAGGCAGGAGCTGCAGTGGGGGCACAGCAGGGCTGAATGGTCCCCAGGGTGGGTGTACAGCGGGCAGGGGGAAAGCTGTGGCATAGAGTCCTGCTCCAGCCTGCACTTCCCCTGGGCTGAAGTGCCCTGACACAGTGTATTTTGCACAGTGAGAGTGGCTTGGGGGGCGAGAGGGAGGGAAGGAAGAGACCCCTTTGAACATAGGAGAACCTTCCTGCATTTGGAGGTTTAGCACTGGGATGTGTGTGAATGTGGAGTTTGCCAGCATTGCACACGCACGTGTGCACACACGCACATGCTGAACAGATCCACTCTGGAGGCATGGCTACAGCCGGGCAAGCAGGGGGCTGCCTGGGGCTGCCCACTCGCTGCCCAGAGTTGGCAGCAGGGCCTCCTCCCAGCAGTGCCCAGCCTGCCCAGGCAGCGAGCCGCTGGCCAACCGCCGCCAGTGTGCTGCTCTTGCTAATATTGAGCCTGGAATCACAAATCCGTGCTGTGGTTTGGGAAAATAAATGTGCTGAACGCGCGGAATACCTGATGGGACCCTTTTCAGGCCGTAATGAGTCTGGAAATGAGCCGCTTCTCTCCTACCGCTGCCAGGGGCTACTGCCCGGCTGGCTTCTGTGTTCCCAGGAGCAGTGCTGCCAGCCAGACTCTGCTTCTTGCTGGGGAGTGGGATGCGATGCCATGGGCTGTGTGGGATGCTAGGGGAGAGACGAGGCTCTGTGGGGCTGGAAATGGCTGATGAAGCATGTTGTTTCACTTTGTGCCCATCAGTACAATGCCTGCTCAGTGCGCAGGGTGATGCTGTCCCTAGGAAAGAGACATTTGAGGGGGCTGCCCTGTGCAGGGTGGGGGTGAGATGGGGCACTGCAGTGGACTGGGAAGGAGCAGAGGACAGTGGGGGGACAGCCCACTCCTCCTGGGGATTTTCTGGGCTCTGTGCCTGCTCTATGGCAGCTGCTCGAGTTTGTCAGCAGGGTTTGGAGTGGGAAGCTCTGGTGCTGGACAGTCCTGCATGTGGCTTGGCCATGCTGGCTCCAGCCCTTGGGTAGGTCCTCCTGGAGGATCCTGTACAGCTTTGGTGTGTGGAGGAGGCAAACAAGACCAGCCTTGTGCCAGGCAGTGGCATGGCATGGCAATGGGATTTAGCATGTAGTGAGCCACACTGGGAGCCTGGTAGGGCAGAGCTCAGGTGGATGGGGCTGGGTACAAGCTTCCCGCAGGGTGGACACAGTGTGTGCCTCCCACTGTCCTGTGTGGTAGTAGAAGGTGACCATCAGGACAGTCAGGGGCACCTGGTTTCTTGGCAGGTGGCTGTGCAGGACCAGCTAGCCTGCCTACTTCATCTGCTTAGAGGCATGCCCTGGGGATGCCTGGGCAGCCGGGCTCTGGTGTGTGTGCACCCTGCACTGGAGCAGGTTTCAGGCATGAGAATGGTTACTGCCAGCTGACCTGTGGGTTCATGGCCCAGAAAAGGAGAGTATAGGGCTCCTAATGCTTCCATCCCCTGTCCCACAGCTCAGCCCTCCTCAAGCCTTTGAGACATCAGGGGCTGTCCGCAGAAAGAGGCATCCCTGTCACCTCTCACTTCCTTGGAGCAAAGGGATGAACCTGGGGCAGGACAGTCTGCAGAGCATGGGTGTGAGGAGGGAATGGGTGAAGCTATGACTTCTCTCTGCCACATAACATGTCCCAAAGCCTTGCCAGGCAGCAGTGGGACCTGTCGAAGCATCACACTATTTGCAGCTGGAGCCTCCTACTCCCGTTCTCCGAGCCAAATCAGTCTTTTGTGCCTCCTGGGAATGACTGAAACACAGCGCAGGCTGCTTGGCAAGCAGGGTGAGTCCCAGCTGTGATGTGTGGGCTTGGGCACTCCCATGCCTCCCAGCTGTGGCCCCGATGCAGGGGCACCCAAGCTGCTCTGCACCCAGTAATGCAGTGGGGAGCTCCAAGCTTTGTTGGTCCCATTTCTGGCTCCCTATGTGAGCCTTCATGTTCAGAAAGCTCTTGTACCGCTGCTGCTTTGGTTGGGTGTGTGAGTCACAGCATGTCCCAGCAGTGATAGAGGGCTCCCCAACAGCAGCACATCCCAGTGGGGCAAATGACCTGGGGTCTCAGCCCACAGCAGCAGCCTCTGTAGCAGGGGTTGTTCTCACAGTGATAACAGAGAAGGGAAGGAGCTTTCCCTGCAGCCGTGCTTGCAGGAGTGCTGGAGTATTTCCTTCCCTCTGGGTAAGAGGTGGACTTCATCCAGAGGCTGGAAGTTTTACAGCACGAGAGTGGCCAAGCTGTGGGGATGCCGCCGACTGTCTGCCTGTCCAGGAGCAGGAGCAGTGCCGAGGCTGGAGCGTGTCCTCTCATGCTGCCGCTTGCAGCCTGCGCTCGTACAATAAATAACTCATGCGGATCCTTTAAGTAAGAGCCGTGAGTGGTAAATGATCTTCCCCTATTCAACGTCACAAATCCACATTCTTTATGGGATAGCAAATTAAGAAACTATCGGGAAAAAAAAATCCCCAGCGTAAGCATCTTCCATGTAATAAAGCCCGGTTGGGATGTAAATCTCCCCAGCGGCAGGGACAGCCCTGAGCTGCAGCGAGGCTCCCTGCAGCCCCGCTGACAAATGTGCCCTCTGCATCGGCTGCTGGAGAGCTGTGCTGGAGCCCTGGCAAAGCCTCTTCTGATCCCCCCTGAGCTGCACAATGCTCCAGAGGCCCCTAATTCTCGCTCTGCCCAGAGGCACTGCCCATGAAGGTGCCGGGTGCCGGGCACTCCTGGCTGGGCAAGTGCGGTGCTGAGGGTGCAAAGCGTGTGGTGTGGGTGTAGGAAATCAATGGCACTCTTCACATGCCATTAAGGGGGAGGTTGGGAAGTGTCCCCATGGGGCTGGGACTGAGCTGCCAAGAATGGCTTGCACCCACCCTTGCCCCTCATGCCTGGCTCCCTGGTACAGCCACAACATGAGGCCAGTTCTGGCCATGTCAGGGAGCACTGTGGGAAGCGGGAGCCCTCCCAGTGGTGCTTTGGGTATGGGGGGGGGACAGACAGATGGGGTATACAGGAATTTGGGGGCTGTGGAAAGGGGGGCATGGAGGTGCCTCCCTTGGCTGGCAGCAGCATCCCGCCTGTTTGCCGTCAGTGGCTGAGGCTCCACTCGTGGCCGGTCAGGAGCCCAGTGCCTTTCTCAAAACCTCATTCACTGTCAAAAGCCTTTTGTTTGTGATGTGTGGCTGCCGAAGCCAGTTGTGCCAGGACTGGAGGCTGAGGGAGAGCATGGAGGTTGCTGAGAGCTGGCAGTGCCTCTCAGAGCTGGCAGAGGCTCCAGCTCTCCAGGCAAGGCCTCCCGCCTGCCCAGGATGTGGGCAGTGTGAGCAGTCTCCTCAGCACCCCATGCAGACCTCAGAGGGGGAAACCTCTGTGCTGAGACAGGCAACATCCTCAGCTGCACCCTATGTGCACCCAAGAGATCCTGGTGGGGGTGGGCAGGAGGCTACAGGCTGTTGTCTCCCCACAAGGCTCTCCTGCCGTTCCTGACACAGGGTCCCTCTCTGACCTTTCCACCAAAATTGTACTTAATAAATGTCACATTTTTCAGTCTATTTTTACACTGGGTAAATGAGCTGCACTGGTTGTTCTTCACCTGCCCTGCTCTGCCTGTTGCCTGCTCAGCCCATGGCATTCAACCATCCCATTTCGTCTGTTCTCCTGTATAGGGCTGAGCAAGCCCCAGGGCATGGGAGGCTTGCTGGGGGCCCCCCATATGCTTACTGGGCTCCAGGTACTGCAGGACCTGCCCTGGCTGGATCACAGAGGGGCTCTAGGGCCAGGCAGTGCCATATGGGTCCCCCCCACAGCATCATTCCCACTGCAGGGTGGCAAGGCTGTGGCTGTCGTCGGTGTCCTGCCATGCATGGCAGGGACTGGCTGGGCTGGGTTTGGTGGTGTCATTGCCCTGTAGAGCCTGGAGCATCCATCACTGATCCTATGCCTGTGAGTTGCTCGGCTGAGCCAGCTATGCCCATCCGGGTCACTGCATTCCACTCACTGCATCCACCTGCTGTAGTCCCAACCCAGTGCCTGAGCCACCTACCCAGGGACTCACAGCCCATATGGAGCCCCCCATCTTCATTGTCTAGCTTTGTGCATTTCCAGGCCTGTGTCCTGGGTGGTACAGATACGTTGAGGCTGACTGTGCTCCTGTCCTGAGCAGTGGTGATGGCAGCTCCAGTGCTGTTACACATGAGCTGCCTGGGCACGGCTCGAGGCGCTGTTTGTGCCAGAAAACGGGGGACTTTAATGCAATTCGTTGCCATTTAATTTTACACAATTCCTGCTGCTTAATCCGCTGAGAAATGCTAATTTATACAATTCACATCTAAAAATAAATGTCAGTCCAGCAGCTCCCAGCAGCGGGTATCTGCTCCCACCAGTCCCTGCTGAAGCCTTGTGCAGGGACTCCAGCCCAGAGCCCACCTTTCTCCCTGCCATCCAGGCTGCTACTCCTTGCCCCATGGTGCCCAGGCTGCATCAGCATCTGCGTGAATATGAGGATAATGCATACTTGGGATACTGTGGTGGGACAGCAAGGAGTGGGCTGCACCTAAGGGTGTCAGTACAAAGCCCCTCATCACAGTGGGGCACACTGACAAGGGCACAGTGGGCTTCTTGGTAATCTGGCTCCCTTTCAGATGGCTGGGGAGATGTTACTGGTGTGGGAGTCATGAGGTGTCTTTGGGACTGCACTTCCCTCATGGACTCGCCCATGAAAGTTGGGCTCAGCCCCATGTGCAGCTGCACCCTAGGCTGTGGCTAGGGGTGCATGGAGTGAGAGGGGTGTCCCAGTGCAAAGGGCTGGTGTGGGACCACCTGGGCTGCACATGAGAGGTCCGGCCACAGGTTGAGGCAGCCTCTGCCTGGCTGGCAGGTATTAATTGGTCACAAAGTGTCATTAATGAATGTGGGAGGGGAGGGAAGTGTGCACCCTCCTGCCTGGGGAATGGGGATGTATCATTACGTCCCTGAGGAGGCTGCTCTGCAGGGTGTCAGATCATGCAGAGAAGGGCCTTCCCATGTCTGGGAAGCACCTATGCTCCACTCCAAGTCCCCTGGCTCTTGCCCTCAAGCATCTCCATACCCTGCTGCCCTCCTCCCCAACCCCACTGACCCAACCATCTTGCCCCCCTTGTCTCCTCTCTCCCACCCCTGTTCTGAGCAGAGCTCCATGACTCCTCCATCCAAGCAGGGTGGCACTGACACCAGCAGTGACATTGGGGAGAGGGTGCCAAGGCCATGGGGTGTGTATGGGGTGTGCATCAAGGACCATGGCTGTGGGTGCCAGCTCCCTGCAGGAGGGGGATGAGGTGGGGGCGCAGGGGGGTGCGGAGGCGACGCGGCGGGGGAGCAGAGATGCTGGAGGAGCCGGCGGCTTTCCCACCGTCTCCCTGATTGAGATCGGATCACCGTGAGCATAAAAAAGCTCTCTTCATAATTATATTTAATGAATTGACTTTAAAAGCTCTTATGCTCTTATCTGGGTAATTTAATATCACACACTTAATAAGCCTGTCTCCGATACGGGGGGGAGCCAGCGGCCAGGACGCCCGCGCCTGGTATGGCTCCCTGGGGATGTGGGACGTGCCATGAGGCTGGTCCCACGTGCCAGGCTGAGCGGATGGGGATACTGGTATCCCCTGCAGCAAGGGCACCCATGGAGTGACTGTGGGCAGTGCCCCTGCAGCAGTGCTGGCTGTAGAGCAGGCTGGGCACCTCGGATGTCTGCAGGAGGGATGGAGATGAGACACCCATGGGGACTTAACCGTGGCTGATCCTTGCTGGTTCCTGAGGCCACAGGGCTGTGAGTTCATCGGGCAGTGGGGCACAGGGCTGTGGGGCTGACAGGGTGCAGGGTGACTGGCTGGGGACAGGGGGGTTCATGGGGTGCAGCATGGCTGGCTGGGCATGGAGCAGGGCTGGCTGGGGTGCAGGTGCCCTGTGCCAGCAGCATGGTTGGATGCCAAGGGTCCTCATTGCTGGAAGGGCATCATTGTGACCCTGTCCTTTGTGCCAGTGTAAACCGTGGCAGGGGTCCCATGGACAGCACTGGGGGCAGCCAGGGGAAGAGTGCACCACAGATTCCAGTGCTGTGATGCTGTTGGATCCCTGTGTCCCCTTGGCTCCAGCCACCTGGGGTAGTCAGCTGGGATGGTACAGAGGTAAACAAAGGCTTGTCACCACTGTCTCTGCAGCTTTGCCTCCCTCCACCGACTNCGGGTGCCTGCGGCGAGCTGGAGGGAAGGCTCTGCCATATGGAGCCAAGAGCCCTGGGGACTGCAGAAGCCTGTGCGTGGGCCTGGACCTGTGTCCTGTGTCTGTGGGGGCAGCCCTCAGAATCCCCCACACCAGGCACTCACTGGACAGCGGGTTGGAAAGCCACTGGCTGGGCTCATGTTCCCTGCATGTCACAGCCAGAGCTGCGCTGAGCTGTCCTGTCCCCCCAGCCTGGCACCATATCCCCAGTCACCCAGTGCCCTCGTGTCCCTGATTTCCAAGTGATGGAGGAGAGAGCAGCACTTTCCAGCATCTGTGTCAGTGCTTCCCCAGGACAGGGTGACAAGGGCAGGGTGAGTGATGCTGGCCCTTGGCCAGCCATCCCCAGGCGCTGGGGTGCCTGGCAGTGCTGGCTGCCACACCAGCACTCGGTGCCAAGGCTGGGTGGGCTGGACGGAGGGGTGTGCCAAAGTGGTGGTGGTGGGAGGACAAGGACACAGCTGCCACCTGGCCCTGCAGGGGTGTTGGGGGTCAGCCCGAGACAGAGCAGGGACCCTGACTCCCCACTGGGGCACGGGACAGCCATGCCAGGTCTCCCTCCACGAGGGAGCAGCTAGAGAAGGAGGTTTACGGAGCTGCACTAAGTGACGCAAATGGTTTGAAGCCCATAAAGAGAGACGGTTTTATGTAAGACGACTATATAAAGCTCTGCTGTTCTGCCATTGATGAGATATAGGCCTTTATTTATAGAAGGCAATGTTTGCGGTGTGAGTGCTGAAAGCCAGCCAGGGACCCGCAGATAGGGCGTCAAGGCATTTGACATGCAGCTGCCGTCGACACTGTTCACACATTAAAGAAAAAAATTAACAAGTTTGCAGCCAGTCAGGTGGAAAAAACAATAATTGTCAAAAAACGTATTTCCCCCTTTTTCCAATAACAAATAACTGGAACGCTGTTGGGGATGCTTGAGCTTGCTCTGGGAAAGGATTGGCTGACTCTTCAGCCAGCCTGGGGGATGGAATGGGCAGAGGGAGGCAGACAGGATGGGATGAAAGCCCAGAAGACAGGGGATGCTGCCACAGGGTGGATGCCCCTGCCTAGGCATTTTTATATCACAACAGGAATAACAGGGCCTGCAGGCAGGGATGAAGGCACCAGCAGGTTAGCATGGCCATTTGTATGCTGGGGGCTGGGGTGGGGGGGCAAATACCAGGAGCTGAAAGTGTTTGCCACATGAGGGGCTGTGTCCCAAGCCCAGCTGGATTTGCCTGCCTGGCCCAGCATTGTCCCTCTCCACCTATGCATGCAGGAATGCTCTGAGATTATTTCTTAGCCAGATGTGCTGGGTTTTTACTGGAGAGCAAGCAGCCAGTCCCTGTGGTCAGAGCGCCCTGCCAAATTCAGTTTCATGCAAGAAAGGAGGAAAAACTTCCCATGATTAATTGTGCAATAGGGGAAAACATGCATCTCTAACCTACTCCTTGCCAGTCGCTGGCCTTTTCTCCCAGGCACTGCCCCAACATGCAGCCAGAGAGGAGGAAGCAAGCTTGGTCTCCCTGCACAGGCTGCACAGTGAGGGTGCAAGGGCAGGAGGGTGCCCACACCTCTTCCACGTCCTGACTCTGCCAGGACCATGAAGGGAAGGAAGCTCTTGCCAGACAGGGCTTCCTAGTAGGGAGCAGTCAGGCTCATGGTTGAGCAGTTTCCCTGCAGCTCCCTGCACGGTTCTGTGGGTTGCTGTCCCCTGATCACACAACAAAACCTTCTTCTGTCCCAGTGCGCTGTACTAGCAGTGGTCACAGGCAGGACTCCACCAACCCCATACTCACTGCCCCACCATTGTGCCAGCAGCAGGCAGAAGGTGAGGGTGGCACATGGCATCATGCTGCCAGGCTCGGAGGGAGGCTGGACCTCCACTCCAACCCACTGGGATTCAGAGCTCCTGAACGTGCCTGCCTTCTCCCCAGGAGACCTCATTGGCCGCACAGCTGGTACTCCCCATCCATCCTTGCACAGCCCCTCAGCAGAGGCCCTCCAGGTCACTGGGCTCTCAGACATAAGCCTGAGTATGCTCTGCACCTGAGCAGCTGTTGAGTGCCAGCTGAGCTTGGCTGCGCTCAACAGGTTTTCTACCAGCAAAACAAAAGGTTCCCTCCTAATTGTAGCGTGGGAAAGGTGAGCCCAGGAGGAGCAAGAGAGGCAGGAAAGCCATAGGCTGGAAAGACTTCTGGGCACTTTGTCCCAGTGGCACAGGGGTTAGGGAACCATCTCTGTATTGGAGAGCTGAGCTGGACTGTTCCCTGCCCACAGAGGCTGGGCAGGCAGGGACCAGGGTCTGGGGGACCCACCAATCACTGCCGGCTGCCAGCTCTGGGATGTACAGGGCAGGAAAGGAGAGGAGGCACAGCCTTGTCAGTGCAGAGTCCCTGATTAATCACTAACTGCCAGCCCTCCAGCCAGCAGCTCATTAGCAGTTTAATTCCCGGTGCCCAATGTGCAGGAGGGTTGGGTGGCTCTGATTGAGCTGGACACGCTCGCCTGGGCAGCTGCAATCAGACAGTGGCCCTCCCCTTCCCAGTCACAGGCACAATCAGTGGCCATGTCCCCCAGACCCAGGGTGGGCTGGGCAGCAGGTGCCACAGGTGCCTGGGTGATGCAGGTGCACAAACGCTGCAGATGCTGTGGGTGCTGTGGGCAGGCACTGGTGAGACACATTGGTGACAGTGGCTGCAGATGGCTGGGGGGCAGCCCCAGGGGCAGGAGATGTGCCCATGTGCCCCCCTGTATCTGGCTATACTCTGGCTGTGCCTGGATTGTCATGGTCCCTTCGGTGTCACGAGGCCAAGAGCAGCTGTCAGCGGTGTCAGCAGCCGTGGTGAGGTGCTGCGCTTGGCTGCACAGGGATATCTTACCAGTCAGTTACCCCTGGGGTCAGTGGCACCTGCACATCCCCATCCCATCCAGTCCCTCCACCACCTACACCTGCACCCACAGGGCAGAAAAGTGAGGGCTGCGATGCCACCCGTGTCCCTGCCTGCACACTGTTGTTCCTGCCACCACCGCAGGCTCTTTTCTGCCCTGGCTCTTCTTCCTCCCAGGCCAGGGCTCAGTGTGGGGGACTCCTGCAGGAATAGGATGGTGTTCACCTGAGCCATGGGAGTGGGAGAGGGGCAAGAGGAAGCTGAGTGTTCCAGGAGAGAGGCACTGGCTGTGTATGCTGCTCATGGGCCTTATACTCCATCTAGGCATGCAGAGGTGGGCACTGCTGTGCCTCCCAGCTGCCAGGAGGTGTTTGCAGCTCAGCCTCATCACTTTGCCCTCCAAACCCTGCTGTGCCCTTCACTCCCAAGCTGCCATCTCCGCAATTTCTTCAATGCCTAAGGAGGGAGGGAGGGACCACAGCAAAGGGAAGCATATCCATCTGTCTTCAATGCTCCAGTGGCTGGAGTAGGGGAGGGCACTGGTCTGTGGCTGTCCCCACTGCAGTGAGGTGAAGAGGGCTGGGGTGCATGTGGGGGCAAATTGGGGGTCATGCTATGGCTGTGACCCCTGCAGAGTAGGCAGAGCCAGCCCAGCGTCTGATGCTGCTGCCTCCAGGAAAGGCATGGAGCAGCCTGCCTTCCCAAGCAGCACAGGACTGAGGAACTATGCAAATCCAGCTGAGATTGATGCAAGTATTAATTATGTCCTGTCAGCTCAGCTCTTGCCTGGCAAGGCAGGGCACTGGGTGCTGTGTCTGCTGGCACCGGAAAGATGGGTTTCCACTGGCAGCATGTCCCCTATGCCTGCCCCTGTCCACAGCCTGCTCCCAGAACCTGCTGTGCACCATGGTGTGCCATGCCAGGTCAGCCTTGCTCTCCCAGCCCCGTAGCTCTGGGCCGAAGCCATCACTGAGCAGGGAGGTGAACAGTCTGAGGCAGGAGCAGTGTGAGCACTGTCAAGCAGCCAGGCACACCTGGCTCTGAGGTCCTGCTAATCAGAGTGTCTGCAATTACATGTGCTAATTATGGGCAGAGGTTCACAGCATTTCCTGCCCTGTTGGCATGATGTTGGTCACACTGAGGTGCATTGCTTCTGCATGAGGACAGGAGAGAATAACCAGGACTGTTCAGCTGACTCTCCCTGCCCAGGAAATTGTATGTCACAGCCAGGCCTCCTGCCCAGCCCCTTACCATCTCAACCTGTGCCATCCCATTCCCATCCCATCCCTGTCTCCATCCCCATCCTATCTCATTTTATTCTACCTTCATCCCTATTCCATTCCACCCCAATCCATTCTGTCCTGCACTGGACACAGTACAGCATGTGTGGTGCCATCATTGGATGTGCATCCTTGCGTGTGCAGCCATGACAGCTGCTCTGTCCCTGAGCACCTGGTTGACTCCATATCTCAGTGGAGTTGCTTTTCAGAGGAAGTTTTTCAGGCTCCGAGCCCCCTGTACTGCTGCTGCTCTGACATCCTGTTTCCTTATCGTCTGACATGACCTTAATTAACTCCCTGTGCTGATAATGCTCTGGGCTTCTCCTCGAGGAGCTGTATCTCAGCATTGTGTCCTGCTCGCCCTCTCAGGGACCGCTGCAGAAACTCCACAGGCATCCTGGAACAAGGGGAAGAGGGGGCTGTGTGGTGCAGGCAGGGCAGGCCACTGACGCTAGAGTCACTGGGATGACATGGAGTGGATGGGGCAGTGCTGGAGCTGCACGGTTGGTAATGCATCAAGGGTTTCAGGGGAGATAATGACCGGGTAGAGATGGCTGTCATGGTGCAGAGGTGGGGGTGTAGGAGGGGAGCTGTGCTGATGGCCCAGGGCAGGGTGGCAGAGGTAGTGCTGCCCATGGTTGCAGCATTCATCCCAGGTAGGCAGAGGTGCTGTGCAGCAGCGTGGAGGGGTCCTGGATCTCCTTGCTGTGCTACAGGCAGGGCACAGGGGCTGCTCAGTCAGGAGCTGGGGATGGGGGCCCAAGGGCTGAGCTGACAGGGCCCTACCACCCTCAGGGGCTGCCTGCCTACTCAGCTGCCCCTCTGCTGCAAGCCTGGTGGATTGAAATGCCAGCACTGATGACCTGTAGCCACTTTATTTCTGGTGCTTGGCAAATATTGGCAAAAGAGAGATGTTTCAATAGTGAGGTTTGCCGATGGGAATCTCAGTGTGTGATCCTACCGGCTCCACACTGTGTAGCAGCCCAGCTGCCTCTGAAGCGGCTGCTCGCCAGGGCTGAGTCTGGCATGGGCACAGCCTGAGGCTCATGGGGCTGCTCCCAGCACTTTCTCCCCATGGACTGGTTCCCAGCAAGGCACTCGTGTGCTTCACTGTGTTGCAGCTCATATCTCAGCCTCTGGCACAGGCAGCTTGGGCCCCAAAGCAGGGTCCCTGCTCAGGGCTCCTGTCACCTGTAGGTAGCTTTGCCCTGGCAGCAGCCATGGCAGTGCCATGAGCCCTGCAAAAAGCAAAGCTTGCAAGATGCTCTCAGCCGATCTCCTCCCAGCTTGCAGCAACACAACCCTCCTCCCCACAGCTCCTAATCCCCACAGTTCCTACACCCTGTAACTTTAGTCCTGCCTGTCTCAGGTACTTACCTCCCACCTTCAGGTCCACATCCCAAGCAGCAGATAGGATGGAGGATCAGCTGTTCCTGGAGCATGCGTGAGCATGGTAAAGTTTGTTCCCTCTGCTCGTGCTGCCTGCAGACACAGTGGGAACTGCATTTCCCCAAAGCTGAGCATGCAGTGGAGACCCACAGGCATTATGGAAAATGGGTACAGATACACCTGCTCATAGCATGTGCTGTATGGAATGCTGTGGGCAGGATGCGATCCTGGGGATGCAGCACTGGCTCCAGACAAGAGTAAGAGGAAATGATCTGACAGAGAAGATGAGAGTTACCAGTTCTGCTCTCCTGTGATTGGGAGGCAAAGGAGTGTTGAGAGGGGAAAGAAGTCCTCCAGCTGCAGGAGCAGGTTGCCCCACCCCGTCACTTTCAGAACATGTCCGTGCTTCTACAGCAAACCCTGGGAGCTGAAAGGAGCTGGAGGGAACAACTGAGGAGCTCCTGCAAAAGCCAAGGACCAGCACAAGGGCAGTGTGGCCCAAGCATCCAGGAGGGGCTGACATCTTGGGTGTCCGGAGACCCCCAGCCCATCATCTCCTGCATGGTGAGCAGAGGATGGGGATACATGGGTAGAAGGATGTGGGCTGCAGGGTCATCCCTGCCCACTAGTGCCTGCGTTTCTTCCCCTGCACGGCAGCCCCATGGAGGGGGCTTTTGTCAGTGCCAGGGCGCGGGGGCTCTCTTGATCAGCCCCTCTGCCCGGGAGCACACAGGCTGGGGAAAGCCAGCCCCCTATCATGTTTGTTCCATTGATTTAGCGCCGCAGAGAGGGTTTAATCAGCCTTTAGCCTGCACGCTCCAGCATTAAGAACAAATCCATTAGCCACGAGATAACCACAAAGGGTTGCGCTGAGGCTGGATGAGGTCCCAGCGCCTTCAAGATGCAAATTGGCAATCAAAGATCAAAGCCGCGCAGCTCCCTAATCTCCGCTAAAAGGGCTCAGCTATTAACGAGCCCTTTCCCACTGGGCTGTGATCACCCCACTTCACTAGGGCTCCCGATGTGCTGTCGGGTTACATCATCATCCCAACTGGCCCACTGGCCCCCAGGCTCCCTGAGTTGGCCCTGGGGATGTGGGTGCAGCCAGGGCTCAGGCTGTTTGTTCGCATGTTGTTTCCTTCAGTTCTGACATGTTGGAGTCAAATTCGTGTTGTCGGAGAGAGCAGAGCCCCCAGCAATGTCGGGGGTCAGCAACTGGAGGGGAGGAGAAGAGGAAGAGGTGAAAGCCTGGATGGAGAAGGGTGGTAGGAAAGCTGTGCTGGGCTTATGTGGTGACTTTGGGAACAGGGAGGATGCTGGCAGGCGGCTACCCCTCCCGCTGCAGGGATTTAGCCTGGTTCAGCCCCTGCCTGGCTGCACCAGGTGGCTCAGAACAATCCCTGCTGGCTCCAGGGAAACCAGTGGTGGGGGAGCGTAGCAGGAGGACAGGCAGCAGGTAGTGGGTGAAGGATCAGGTCATAGCAGGGTGTCTTGGAGCCAATCTCCCCTTTTGGTGATATTTCTGCTCATCCCATGTCACCCTGGGGCAGATGGTGCACAAAGCTCTGGCTCCCATAGCCACCCTGCTAGCTCCCACATGGGGGTCTATTCAGACTGCAGAATGGAGGCTACCCCAGAGTCCCTGCCCAGACCACCCTGCCTGTGGTGGCTCCACACACAACTGGCCCAGCAGCTCCACAAGTCCCAGTCACCCCACAACATGCTGAAGAGTCGCAAAGCCACCGAGCTGTGACAGGAGCTGTGCTGCCAGCACAGTCAGCAGATCTGTGGCAGCTCAGATGTGTGCTCTGCTCAGCACGGTCCAGCTCAGGGACCAGTACCTCCCCACACCCTGCTGAAATGGTGAGAGGGTGTGTGAGGTACCCTGCAACAGAGGGGCAGGGAACTCATTTGCCCTGGCAGTGGGGAGCAGAGGGTCATGCCTGGCTGTCCTTTCATGTGGGGACCTGCACTGCCAGGACCACTCATTGAGGTGCTGCTCATGCCTCTCACAACAGCCCCAGGCAGGCAGCACAACCTTGCAAGAGAAGCAAGAAGTGAAATGCTGGCAGCACCTCAGCCAGGGTGACAATAAATCTTATCAGTGGAAACCCATCCGTAGGCAGGAGGATAACCCCTGTGACAACCCAGCAAGTGCAAGGCTTCATCTGCACAGTGTCAGTGCTATGGATTTACAGATAAATGCCATGGCTGGAGAGACCATGTGCTGGCTCCTGGGAGGTGGGCCTCTCTCCCCTCCTGCCTAACCCTGTCCTGAGGCTGCAGAGTCTGCCAGGTCCAGGCCAGTGTGTCCTAGAAGCAATGGTCATAGTGTGCCTGGTGGGAGGAGCAGACAGAGCAGAGCTGGTATGGCATCCGGCAGGGGAGCACCTGGATAGGTGAGGATGGAGGTGATGGAGGTAGAGGGACATGCAAGACGAGCTGGCATTGCTCTGCCTGCTGTCCTGGCCCTACTATGTCCTACCTGCACCATCCCACGGAGCCCTGCATCCTTCAACAGCCCATGGAAGACTTCGGAATCACACAGGCTGGATCGCTGGAGCTCAATGAGGGAGAAACGTGTGACTGAGTGTGACACTGTCAGTGTGACTCCGAGGCTGTGTGATAGCGCCAGGCGTGAGCCAGCAAGCTCCGTGGGTGCAGCTTGTGCGCCCATCCTTGTGTGTGTCCTCCCGCTCCGGCCGGGCGGCGAGGGATGCGGTGGTGCCAGGCGCGGGGGCTGCTGAGCGGGGCGGCAAGCGGTATCCCTGCCCCGGGCCCCGCTCCTCGGCTCAGCTCCCCCATCTCCCGGCAGCCGTGGGAGCAGTAATGAGATGGAGCAGCAGAAGGACGGCGAGATAAGGCTGCCTGCGCTGCCCCAGCAGATTAAACGCTGGGATTAAGCAGGCGGTGCCAGCTCTGCTGCCTTTTTATCTCGCTGCTTCTCCCCTCTTATTCTCCCGCAGTCGATAGTGAACGGTCTCCGAGCTGTCAGCAAAGGAAATTGCTTGTTAACCCTTTGGGAACGGCCGGCAGCACTCCCTGTACGACTGCGTTCAAAGAGAAGCGGTCCCCGAGGGATGCGCTACCCGCGGAACACTGCGGGGATGGGAGGGTGAGGGCATGCCTCCCCGCAGCGCCCCGCATGCGAAGGGGAGCAAGGCAAGGCCGAGGGCGCCCGGGATCTGCTGCCAAAAGCCACTAGCGCCCAACCAGCACCATGCAGAGGCACTGATCTACTGGGGTCCCTGCGGGGTGACAACTGTCAGAGAGCAGAAGCTGCCTGAACTCCACAAAGGAGCCCCGGAGACACGGCATACCCCACTTTCGGGTATCCTTGATGTTCCCTGCTTCCTCCCGCGTGCAGGATGTGTGGGCTCAGTGCTACATCTGTGTGTGACACCACAGGGCTGTGGATCCTTGCCTGGTCCTGGGGATAGGAGGCACGACCCAGAACTGCCTGCACAGCACCGCGTATGGTGCTGGGTCTCCTACGGCTGCCAAGGGCAGCCCGCTACTCAAACCCAGTATTATTGCTCTCTGTGTATGCGAGTGTTTTGTTGGGTTTGCAGCAGCGAGGCTGAGCTGCAGCCCATCCCAGCACTTATCTGTGGCGTGCTGCACTGTGTGCCCGGGGCGGCTTGCCCGGCGCGGGGATGTCAGGGTGGGAAGCCGTCTGGAGAGCGCCGGAGGACGCACAGAGTAATGGCAGGATTGCTGCTCAGCACAGTTCAAACCCAAGCTAGGGAGTGTGTTAGCAGCTCGGCAAGCTCGTTCTGGCATGTTTGGTGGTGCAGCTTTGGTGCATCTTTCCCATGGGGACTCTGTGCACCTCCTGAAGCAGGAGGCAAAAACACGGGGCAGAAACCTGCAGCCCCGGCACCTCACTCCTGTACTAAGGGAGAGATCAGGGTAGGTAGACAGCATGGTCAGCATCTCAGAGAGGTTTGCTGGCTGCCAACATGATGGACTTCCCCAGCTCCTGACCCTTCATCTCACTGTTCCTGTGCCCCCCTCTCCCCCGCCCCTCACCTTTATGCACCCCTGCCCTGCACTGCAGCACACCTTTGTAGCACACTGGCACTTCACCTTCTGCAATTCCCTTGGTGTTGGCTCCTTCACCTGCCCAGGCATCCCTTTTGGTGGTCTCTTTAAAATGCAATCTGTATCAAAGCACAAGCTGCTGAGAGATCTTCAGGGAGCAGGTTAGCCCTGACTGGGGCAGCGGTCCCAGCCGAGGTGAGATGCTGCCCAATGGCTGCTGTGGGATGGAGGGGGAGAGCACTGTGTGAGCCCTGGGCAGTCAGGGCTGAGGTGCTGGCACAGATGCTGTGCTAGGCAGCCGGGCTGCACAGGCAGGCAGAGCCTGAATCAGGAGAGGAAACCAGAAGCAATTGGCACATGCAGGCTGGCATGCTGGAGGCTGCGAAGGGATGGGATTGCTGTTTATAAATACATCAAGGGAGTAAACACAAAGGAGGGAAGAGAGCTATTTAAGCTAAGGGACAATGCTGGCATGACAACAAATGGTACAAACCGGCCATGAATAAATTTAGGTTGGAAATCAGTGAGATTCTGGGACAAATTCCCCCCAGGAGCAGCGGGAGTAGAAAGCACAACTATGCAATGGCACTTGTTCTGATACTGAAAGCAGCAGTGTGCTGCCATGCCTATGCAGTGGGGTTGAGAGGTGAGGACCTGGGATCCCCAGCCACTCGCCTCTGCATCACAGCCATCCTGGCTCCATGTGGCACTGGCAGTAGAGCTCCCTTCAGCTCCTGACTTGGCCAGTGCAGGACTCCTGGGGCAATGGTTTGCAGGCAGAGGCCCTTCCTTGGCACACAAGTTTCTGCATGCTGTCACAGATGCTGATCCTGAAAGTTGGACGGTGCCAATGTCCCCCCTGCTTTACTAGTCACTGGCAGCACTGGGACAGATGTGCTGGGAAGGTGTCTTTGCCCATGAACAGAGTGCATCCCTCTGCCTTGCATTGCATGCCTGTGCTCCTGACCCACCTGGAGCAGAAAGCCCTGCTTTAGATCCTGCCTATTCCTGGGGACATGGGCTACACACTGGCCCTGATGCAGCACCCTGATGGTGACCTGCTTGCACTGCACAGTGTTGGGGCCCAGGTGTCTCCCACTGCTCTGTTCTGCCAGCAGCACAGCCTTTGGCACAGCTGAGCAATTGGTATTCCAGCAGCGAGCCTGCTTGGCATGAGAGGGGTTCTGCCAGCCCTACACACCCACATCTCCACTGCTTGGCTTAGGCCTAGCCAAGGGGACTCAGCTGGCATGGGCGGTCCTGTAGCACAGAGAGGCACATCTGTGGTGGCAGGAGGAGTCTGGGCCCATCTGGAATATGCTCACAGCATTCTCTGACCCCCTTGTCCCACACTGCTCTCCTGCCTCCTTTGGAGACAGGTCAGGGAGCCGTGGAGGATGCTCCAGAGCTTGGCCCTTCAAAGGACAGTGAAAGCAAGATATCCAAACCAGCACTGGTGGGTGCTGCTTAGGGCCAAAGGTACCCTGCTCTGCTGGGGCTGAGGATGTAAAACCCAGCGCTGCATAGAGGCAGCAGCTCCATCCCAAATAAGCAGAGCTGCATCCCACAGGAGCTGTCCCAGAAGCTCTGCATGGGGCAGGAGGCTGCACCAGAGGGCTGCTAGTATGGGAGATGCTTGTGCTACTGCTGGAGCTGGGGTCGAGCCAAATTGGCACCATTCCCCAACCTCTTCTGGGAGCAGGGAAGGGAAATGGTGCGACCGTGTGTGAGAAGGGACGTTTGCAGTGGTAAAAACATCCCACTGGCTCAGAAAATTGCTGCAGAATCGGGCTTGAAATGAGTTGAAATTGCTGAATCCAAGCGGATCTCATATCCTGGGCAGTTGTAATGCTGGCGTCAGCGCTGCGGCTTCCCTCCCGGGGCACCCAGGCGGGGCCTGGCTGTGTTGTGTGGGGGAAGTGGGATGTTGGGGATGGGGTGGCTGCCATGGAGGGACCAGTGGCATGGGGAGGGTCTCCAGCAGAGCTGGGCTTTGGAGCTGGGATGGCCACAGTGTGGGGCAGAAGCAGAGCAGGGGGCAGTGGATATGAGTGTGCCGCTGTCCCATCTCTACCACTGTCATCCCAGTTTGGCCCTAGCTCCTATGCTGTCCCCTGCTCAGGAACATCCCTGTGCCTCCAGATGTCTGCACTCACTCAGGAAGCAGCATTTCCAGTTTTGGAGTCTGCTTTCCTTTATGCCTTGCCCATGCTAATTTGCTCTCTGGGCTGGGGTACATGGAGATCACCCTCAAGGTTACCCCTTGCATGCTGGCATCCCCACCAAGTCCAGGGTGGGCAGTACTCCAATGTCTTCCCATCTCTGTCCCCATCCCTATATTTCCCCAGTGATGACTGTTCTCAGGGTTGTTTCTATGATCGCTCCTGCATAGTGTGCCCGTGCCCAGGATTTGCCCGTCAACTGCATATCCCAGTGGGAATGTGGGAGCAGGGCTGAATGTCCCAGTGGGGATGTGGGGGCAGGGCTGAATGTCCCAGCAGGTATGTGGGAGCAGAGCTGGATGACCCAGTGGGGATGTCGGAGCAGGGCTGGGTGCCCCAGGCGTGCAGGAGTAGGACCTACCGGCACCACACATGTCGCAGTGCGTTTCCCTCACATGAAAACATTTGGCTGGAAGCTTAGTGCGGCCTCTTGTCTCCTTGGAGCAATCAGGATTTGTCGCTGCTTGCAATGTTTAACGTCGTCTTCCAGAGGCTAAATACCATGGGGAGCCGTGTAAGCTGCGGAAATACCTGCGTGAGCTGGGATCAGCCTGAGGCTGGCACAATGGGCTGGCAGCACTGGGGATGAGGGACTGGGAATGCATGATGCTGGTCCTCCTGCCCCCAGTGCCCGTGGGTGGGCTGGTGTGAGCCAGGGTGAGGATGCTGGCGATCAACACCTTTCTCCTGTAGGACTCCCACAGCAGGGGGCATGGAGGCAAGTCTCAAAGGCATGAAGGGGGCTTGGGTGGCCCCAGAACTGTGTGGGGTGGGGAGGAAGATGCCAGAGCCCCCACCAATCTCTGACTGTGATCTGCCTGCCAAGGTGCAGGCAGCTATTTCTGTCAAGGTCAGCGTGTCTTCCAGGCAGAGAGAGGGAAATGAGGAATCGTGTCAAGAAATTACCTCCCTAATGGGGTCTCCCTTGCACGTGAGCATGGTGTGGGGATGCCGACATGCAGTGGTGGAGTGAGGAGACCAGCAAGAGGTGCAGGAATGCTGTCACCCTGCCCCCAAGATTTCAACATTCATGGGTGCCCAGCAAGCAGAGCAGGGTGCCCAGGGGCCCATGCCCCAGTTGCTGTTCTTGGCTGGACATGTGTACTACAGCCCTGCAGGTGCTTTTCTGGGTCAGCTGCAGGGAGAAAATCATGTTCCTAGTGCAGGCAGGCTCTCCGCTACTCTTCCTCCTCCTCATGTGCTCCCTTTTATCTAATTGGATTTGTCATGCAGGAAAGGCAAAGCCCTTCAGGACTGTGCTGTGCTCTCGCCAGTGTGATTTCACAGCTGGCCTCGGCACCCCAGCAGCCGACAAGTGAGTAACTCAGCTGGATGCCACGGGCACCCCTGCTCTCCTCATGCTCTCCCACAGCCATGCCCACCTGCCTGGGGCTGCAGGAGACGGGACAAAGCCACCACCCCAGCTGGACCTCTTCCTCCAGCCCTGCTGAACGCTGGTCCCTGTCTCTGAGCTGTCTGTCCCCATGTGCCCCAGACTCTGTATCCCATCCCCATCCCTCAGCCCGCTCCAGGGTGATTGCGATGCTGCCCAGAGATGTCTGAACCGACAGGAGATGGAAGCGTTCAGAGAAATGACATTTCCTCCAGCCTGGGGAGTTCATCCTCCGTTTAAAGAAAACTAATATAGAAGCTGCCCTAGTGTGCCGGGGCTGATGGTATCAGGCTGGCAGCCGCCGGCGCTCACAGCCGTGATAAATCTCAGAAACGAGCCGAGCCGGCTCCAGCCGCCCTACGGAGAGGGGCTGAGCCGTGTCCCGGGGGTGCTGCGGGGACACAGGGGCTGGAAGGGACAGCTCAGGGCGGCTACGGTGGAGTGACCCACGGAGACCCGAGGATGCAGGGAGCCCGCGGCGGGGTTGGTGCCAACGCTGAACTCGGTGGCGGGGCTACGGCAGGAGCCAGCGAGCTCAGCGGCCCGGTCCGGCTCGGGGGCTGCCCTGGGGATGGGGGGCTGCGGGGGGCGAGCGAAGGGGGAGCGGGGCGGCGATGGGCGGCCCGAGCGCGGGGCCCTGCTGCCCCCTGCCGGACAGCGCCCGCCGCGGCCGGGTGCCAGCAAGGGCCGGAGCTGGAACCCTGTGTGCCTTTCAGCTGGCCGCCTCCCTGCAGCGGGGCAGGGCGTGCGATGGAGTCCGCTGCCCCGCCACCCCTGGGTGCTGCCCGCTGCATCCACTTGTTTCCCTCGGTGTCTGTCCTGTTCCTGACCTGCCTAGCTCGTCCTCCTGTACCTATATCCAAGCTGCCAGATGGGATCCTGGCCGGGTTGCTAAAGTTACACCTTGCTCAGGTGTCAAGGCCAGAGGCACTGATGATGCCGCAAGTCACTGCTAAGGTGATTTGGAGCTCCCCTTGTTCCAATTCCTCCTGTAAGCAACTGCCCTCCTGCCCAGATGCAATGGAGCTCAGGGATGCTGCCCTTCAAGGGGCACACCAGCCCTGACTTGTCCTGGGGCTGTGGAGACTGCAGGAACCCCCTCGATGCCAGCCCATGCTGGGCGGATGCTGAAGGCAGGTGTCTGCAAACAGCACCAGCAAGAGATGAGAAGCTGCGGGGATGGCGGTGCTGAGCTTTGAAGACACCTGACAGGCTGTCGGGGCACTGCCAGCCGTGCTGACAGCTGGGTGCAGACACCCCCCCGCCGATACTGCTGTGCTCTGATCACAGCCTTGCTGTCACTTCAAAGCGCCCGCCAGGCTCAGGTGGGCTCCCACGCAGCCTTCTGCCCCATGGTTCCACTCCTCCTGACCCATGGTCCTGCTTCTCCCACCCCACAGGGACCAGATACACTGAGGTCCCCAGCTCCAGGGCCAAGGATACCAGGGTACAGCCTTGGAGCACAAGATAGGCATGATTCTGAACAGTGCTAACAGAAGGTGATGGCCCCCAGGCCTGAAACTGTCCTGCTTCTGTGGGGCAGGGTCCTCAGCCCCAGGGCAGCCACAGTTGGGAACCGTGGTGGTCCAGGGAGGGTTTCATGGAGGCTGGAGTGCCATGCATGGCAAGGGACAATGGGAATGAGCTGAGGTGTGGCATCCCTAGGCACAGGGATCACACAAGTGCGTCTAGGACAGGTCATCACTATCAAGACACAGGTGCACACCGTGCAGGAATACTGGGGTTACCAGTTCAACCTGCCTGGGGTAAGGTGTCCCAGCCTGGCTCGAGGAGGAATTTTCCATTCCCAAATGGAGGTTGGGGGAAGGCGTGTTTGCAGCAGCCCCCTCCTCTCCCTCCTTTCACCCGTCACCGGAGAAGCTCAGGAAAGCGCCTGCCACGTTCGTCTCCAGGAAGGTGCAGAACAAGAACCTCCTGGGAGGGAGAGCTCCCTGAAGGGGACCAGAGACCCAGGGCAGCCTCAGGGGAAGCCTGCACCCCACTTTCCAGAGAAGCCACCCTTCCCACAGCCATGCCGCTGCCCCTTGCCTGCTGCCAGGATGGGGAAGTTCTGACACCATCTCAGAACAGCAGTGCTGCCCAGCTTGCCGTCGGCATCCTGCGAGCCACCCGGATCCCTGGGTTGCACTACATGTGCACACGACCACAGTCCCGTCTGCGTCGCCTGCTCTGGAGCCTGGCCTTCCTGGCCTCCGCCGGGCTGCTGGCCACCGGCGCTGCCGACCGCCTGCACCACCTGCTCTCATGCCCTGTGCACACCCGGGCACGCCTCACCTGGGCCCCCCAACTTCGCTTCCCAGCTGTCACCCTTTGCAACCCCAACCGGGCACGCTTCCTGCACCTCACCAAGCCTGACCTCTACTCGGTGGGACAGTGGCTGGGGCTGTCCCAGGAGAACCGCTCGCTAGTGCCTGAGATGCTGACTGTGCTGGGGGAGGACCAGCGTGCATGGCTGATGCGTCTGGCCAACTACTCGCGCTTCTTGCCGCCCCGCCACTCCGAGCACACCATGCAGAGCTTCTTTCACCGCCTGGGCCACCAGATTGAGGACATGCTGGTGGAGTGTCGCTTTCAGGGAGAGCGCTGTGGCCCCCAGCACTTCATTCCTGTGAGTCCCCTCCTGGCAGGAGCAGGACAGCTGGGCTGGTCCTTGAGTGCTGGGAGTGATGCTCACCCCCACCTCAGTAAGGCTGGAGGGGTGGCAGCCTGGGGAGTGAGGCTGAGATGAGCCCTTCCAAGGGCCATACAAGACTGTAAGTCCCTTCTAGCACCTCCATGGAATTGGAAATGGGTTCTTGGACCTCATCCTGCTTGCAGAACACCCTGTCAGATCTCTGTCTGCTCCTTTACCCACCCTTTCTCCATCCTCAGGTCTACACACGCTATGGTAAGTGCTACACCTTCAACGGGGACCGTAGGAATCCACGTGTGACCCGCCAAGGTGGCATGGGCAACGGGCTGGAGATCATGCTGGACATCCAGCAGGAAGAGTACCTGCCCATCTGGAGAGAGACCAGTGAGTGGGGCTATGGCTCGGGGAGGGCAAAGGCGGAGGGTTTTAGGAGGGACAGTTCCTGGGCAAGCAGGACACCCTGAGTGGGGACTATAGGTCAAGCAGGGCAAAGGCAGAGGGTTTTAGAAGGGACAGTTCCTGGACAAGCAGGACACCCTGGGTGGGGACTATTGGTCAAGCAGGGCAAAGGCGGAGGGTTTTATAAGGGACAGTTCCTGGGCAACCAGGACACCCTGGGTGGGGACTATAGGTCAAGCAGGGCACCAGAGAGTTGCAGGTGCTGGGTCAGTGCAGACATGCAGCACCCCTGTTCTTCTCCCACAGATGAGACATCATTTGAAGCTGGCATCCGGGTCCAGATCCACAGCCAGGACGAGCCGCCTTATATCCATCAGCTGGGCTTTGGTGTCTCACCCGGCTTCCAGACCTTCGTGTCCTGTCAGGAGCAGCGTGTAAGGCAGTATGCCCCACAGTACCCAGGGAGCTGCCTGTGGGCACTCAGCCCAGCACAGCCCTACAGTGATGCCCTTCTCACCCTGACAGCTCACCTACCTGCCACAGCCATGGGGGAACTGCCGGGCCAGCATGCAGGGGGAGCAGATGCTGCCCGGCTATGACACCTACAGCATCGCTGCCTGCCGCCTCCAGTGTGAGAAGGAGGCTGTGGTGCAGACCTGCCACTGCCGCATGGTTCACATGCCAGGTGAGGGGTGTGCATGATGGTGTCGGTGGTACCCCAGTGTCCCAGCAGCCCTGCCCAGGGCTGCCCCAACTCCCTGCAGCCTGCACCCAAAGATCACTCCTGCTTCATCTCTCTGCACCCAAGGACCACCCTGCTATCCATCCCTCTGCACTCAAGGATCCTCCTGCCCCATCCCTCTCCACTCAGGGACCATCCCATCCCCTCCACACACTGGGTCAGCCCCTGTTGTACCCTCCTTACACCACAGGTCAGCCCCTTCCCTGTTTGCCTTGTACCTAGGGGCCACCCCTACTCCAGCCAACCTGCACCCAGGGGCCACTCATCTCCATTTCCTTCACACTCTGCCCCACTGCCTTTAGGGGAGTGAGTCAAGGGTGAGGGGCAGAATATGGCCAGACTTCCACCCTCCCAACCAGCTGCTTCTCCACAGGCAACGAGTCCATCTGCTCCCCTAATGTGTACATCGAGTGTGCTGACCACACACTGGGTAGGTGTGACGGTGGGCAGACATTTGGGGGCCAGCCAAGAGGCCCAAGGGAGGGGCCTGGGGGTCACGGCCATGCCAATGAATGCCTGCCCCCAGATGCAGCAGTGGAGGACAGCCAGGAGCGCTGCAGCTGCCCCACGCCATGCAACCTGACACGCTATGGCAAGGAGATCTCCATGGTCCGCATCCCCAACAAGGGCTCAGCACGCTACCTCGCCCGCAAGTACAACAAGAATGAGACCTACATCCGGTGAGCTGCCAGTACCAGGGTGTTCCAGGGAGTGGGCAATGCAGTGGGGACCTGGGGAACCTTTACCCCACTCGTGGCAGTATGCAGGGAGTGGGTCCTGGCATACATGGTTTTTGCAGCATCCTCTGCCCATGGGTGTTGCCACTAGAGCATCTCCCCAACCCATCTCTGTCCTCCTAGCCCTCTTGCCAGCATCTCCTCACTCTGCGGTCCCTCTTGGCCTGGGATATGCCCTGCTCACGTCCCCACTGCACCAGCCTGAATAACTCATGAGGGTCTGGGGTGCACCTGGGAGATGGAAGGCTGGAGGACAGGGGTGGTTTGCGGGCAGTGGGGGTGGGAGGGTCGGTGACCAGCTCTCCTTGCTGAACACAATGGTGTCCCCACAGGGAGAACTTCCTGGTTCTGGACATCTTCTTTGAAGCGCTCAACTATGAAGCCATTGAGCAGAAGAAAGCCTATGACCTTGCTGGGCTTCTTGGTGATTCCCCTCACCTTTCTGTGGGGCCCTGAGGAGTGGAGCTCTGGGTCCCAGCCCTGGGAAGATGTGGGTCTGGTGGGGGAGGGACCACACAGAGCAGCAGTCAGCCAGCCACAGACTGGATGAAGGGTGGAATGCTGTTGGCTCTTCCCTATCCTGCATGTCCCCCACTCCCTCTGTCCTGCTGCCCCTGCCCCTGTGACTGTGTTGTCCACCTCCGTTCAGCAGCCCTGGCACTGCCTGCAGCCCTGCTATCCCACCCCAGCCTCACAGTGGGTTGCACAGCATCTCTGGTGACCATCTCCTCCTCCTCCCCTGCAGGGGACATCGGCGGGCAGATGGGCCTGTTCATCGGTGCCAGCATCCTCACCATCCTGGAGATTCTGGACTACATCTATGAGGTGTGCTGAGCCTACAGGGATCTGTCTCAGGAGTGGGAGGGGAGGATGGGCTCCCTGGGGAGGGCATACCATGCGTTGCCACCCTAGAGGGCTATTACAGCCCCCAAATTGAGGAACACCCAGAGGAGGGCAGGGGTAGGAGAACAGGTCCCCCAGCATCCGTCAGTGACCTGAGGACAAGGAGGGCAGTGTGCAGAGGTACTGTCCCTACTGTCCCTGAGTAGGCAGGGGAGTGGGCAGCAGTTCCATGTAGACTGGGGTGTCCACACACGGGGTGCCACCTGCATGTGGGTCTGGGTCTGACCCCCTCATCTGCTCCCAGGTGATCCGAGACAGGGTGAGCCGGGTTCTGCGCCGCTCCAAGCCACCCCTGAAGAAGCCCTCGGGCAGCATCGCCACATTGGGACTGGAGGAAATGAAGGACCAGGTACCCCCACAGGGGTGGGCTGCTTGAAGGCTGCAGGGGAAGGGGACATTGACCCAAAATCAAGGGACAGAGTAGCTCTACTTTTGGTGCCCTCTGGCTGCAGTCAGGGCAGTCCCAGCAAGCCAGGACACTGGGTGTCCCTTGGGGGGGGGGCTCCTGTAGACAGGCTATGCTGGGTAAGGGGACTGGGTGGTGAGGAGGGTGCATGGAGTCTGTGCTCACCCCACTGATTGCAATCCCTGCAGAGCCCTTGTGAGACGCTGGGCCGGCATGTGGAGGGCGCCTACAATGCAGGCATCCTGCCCAACCACCACCACCGCCACCACTACCCTCCTCAGGGTGTCTTCGAGGACTTCGCCTGCTAGGCAAGATCGGGACTGGGGGGCAGCCCCCTGCCACCCCTCTCCCCACCGTTCTCATGGAGAGGGACTGTGGCACTGGGTGTGGTGGATGCAGACTCCCACCTATCCCACCCCACTGCCAGGACTGGCCACACCATTCGCCCCCAGTGATGCCACTGGATCTGCCTTGGCACTGAGCAGCCCCCCCGATCCTTTCGCCTGTCCCTTCTGCTTGCCTCTAGCACGTGGGCTCAGCCCAGTCTCAAGCACATGGCGTGGAGGGGGATGGGCATGCCAGGGGGGTTTGGGGGAGCAGCAGGCGTGGGCCAGAGGGGCCCTGGCACTCCAGAGCATGAAGAGGGTAAGCTGAGATTCCTGCGAGCCCCTCCAAGCCCTCCCCTGCTGACCCCTTCTGGGTAGTGGTCTCTGCCCTGCATGATTCCCCCCAGGAGAGAGACATGCCTGGAATAGCTTCCCCCCTGCCCAGGGACCACCTCCCTGCCTTCCTGCTGCAGGGCAGGGCAGCATTGCAGGGCAACTCTCTGAGCAGCGTGGCCCCCAGGGCCAGTCCAGGGACACCCCAACTGCAGCCACACCTGCATGGCACCACCCTGACCCCTGACACCACCACCACTGTGACACCCTCCCAAACATCTGCCTGCCCTTCCCCAACCTTCTGCAGCCTGACAGGCCTGCAGGCCCCACATCACTGTTCCCAGCCAGACCCCTGCACTGTGACTTCCTGTGCCACTCCAGTGTTGGCCCCCAGTAGCCTCTAGTCATTTCGGCACTGCAAACCTACTGCCTCCCCCGTCTCCTGCCCCAATTCATTGTGAACCCATCCTCTCCTTGCCCAGGTATTGCCCAGAGTGGCTCGTTCCTTGGTGCAGCTGCCCGGCACAGCCCAGGCAGCACGGCGGGTCCTGCTCTCTCTCCCCTGCCTGTAGTTGCTCTTTTGCACCATGCACGTACCCCTTGCCATGCTCCCACCCCCGGGTGCTGAGCACCCGCTGTGCCTCCCCAAGACTGTACGTGGTTAGGAGGGTGTTCTGTGCCCAGCACTGCCCGGACAGCCACAGTCCAACCTGCTGGCTGGAGCCTTGGCCAGAAGTGGCACCCACAGTCCTCCTGCCTGCCCTGAGATGGCAGGACCCATGGCAGGACCCACGTCAGGACCCACAGCACTGCCCCTGTCCTCTTGGACACTGCCTCCACCCCCTCCACTGTAGCAGACACCAGCGCAGGGCAAAATGCCCCAAAATATCTCAGGAGGGGGGGGCAAGCTGGCAAAGCCCCCCTCAACACACACTCTCGGCAGAGGGGGACCCCAGGGCAGGAATTTGGGTCCTCTGGGGAAGGCTGGAGTTGAGCCAGGCAACTCCTGGTCCTGCTGGTTTGGTCCCCATCCCTGGTGCCCACAGATGGAACATGGCCATGCTGCGCTATGCCCAAAGCCATAGATACAAGAGGAGCCATGATCCTTGAAGTCCTCAAGGCCCCACACATGGGAGCTGCAGGGCAGGAACCAGAGCACCAGCCTGGTGATATGCCCAACGGCCCTGGCTCTGGGTATGCGTGGTCCAACAACCCCCAGGAATATGCATCTATGTCTAAACATGTTCCCTGTCAGTGCAAGTACCCAATTGCAAGGGGTACCATGTCCTCCTGCATGGGGGGGACACACAGCAAGCCTTCCAGCAGGGCAGGCTTACTGGTGCTCCCCAGGGAGCCCCTCTAGAGCACCCTGTGCCAGCTCCCCATGGAGTCACCAACCTGCAAGCAGGAGTGACCCTGGAGGGATGCCACACATTAGCCCAGGGACGTGCCATGGCCATGCCAACCAGCCTTACACCAAGGTCTCCTGCAGCAAGCAGGAGGTGCAGGATGTGGCTCCCTCCCTGCCAGCCAGAGCAGTGAAATCCCGAGTGGGATGGGCACGGGCGGGAGGGCTGGCACGAATACCCGCGTGCTGGTGAACGTGAGAGATGTGCGTCACTGTTTTATAAATGTACAAACGTTCCCTAATAAAGAGGCACAAGTAGGTCTGGAGATGCCTGCAAGGACTGGGGTGGGGAAGAGAGGTGGGGGAGCCACCACCCCAGAGGGTACATGGTGGTGGTGGGACCCAGCCCTGTACCCAAATGCTGGGCTCTGTGAGAGCCAGCATGACATCACAGGCAGGTGAGCATCTCTGCTCCCTTGCCCATAGTGAGACCTCCAGCAGGACTCCTTTGGGTGCCACTGGAGAAGAGTGCAGGTTCAAACTGAAACAGGAGAGGCAGAGAATGGGTGGGGGTGAAGGGGGCCCTATGGGGGCAGAGCCTGAGGCTTCCCTTGGCAGAGGTGCTCCTCCAGGCCTTTCTCCATCTGCCCCAGCTTCCCTGCAACACAGAGAGAGGGGACAAAGCAGGAAACAGAAGCTGACATGGTGGAGGCTGCCAGCACTAGGCACCACAGGTTTCCCTCTAAACTGGTGAGGGCTGGGATGTAGCTGGGATACTGGGTACCCATCTCACAGCTTGCACCATGCCCTATGAGAAGAGCATTGACTGCTAGAGCACTGGTTGCTAAAGGGAAAAAGCAGAGAAATCAGCTACATCCTCCATATCTTTTCATCACCAAGTAGGAGGATCATCCCGTTCGGGACAAGGCTGTCTCTGCCACCAAATTCTGACCCATCTGCCCCTCCAGGATGCTCCATCACACAGCCACCTTCATCCACACCAAGGCCATGACTGGGAGCTCATGCTGCGTCCTCCTCAGTGAAGATATGTCAGAGGGGCTGAGCAAGAGGGAATGCTGAATTGCGTGGTGAGCCCACAAGGTCCTCCCACAGCATGTCCTGTGGCCCCTTCAGCACCATGCACAGGAGTGAAGCATGGCTAGAGGAAAGGCTGAGCTTCATGCATAACCCATCCTAGCTTCTTTGCCAGCAAAGTGGCCTCACAACAGGCCCCAGGACCCCTGTAGTGCTGACCTAGCAAAGATATGACATATTCTTTGTTGCTCTTAGTGCCTATGTTCTTTAATTTGAAAACTTCCAGGTGCCATCTGGAGGTAACACTTCCTGTAGTCCCACCTCTTCAAACAGGACAGGCAGATGAGGTGAACCCAGCATCTCCCCCTGCCTGTGCCTTGCCTCATGTCCCAGCGCAGATGGTGTTGGGCTGAGGAAGGCTGGTGGGACAACTCAGGTTTACTACCCTAGGGCCAGGCCCAAATCCTGGTGCTGTGGTCTCCGGGTACCCCTTCTCACACTGTGCCTGTCCAATGACCACCAGAGGTCTGGTCCTCCCCAGGGATGCAGACACTTCCACCCAGGGCCCACCCAGCCCAGCACTGCTTGAAACACCTGTAATGAGCCACATGAAATAGCTGGGGCATAATTAGAAGGGGATTCACTGCAGTGAAACAGGCCCTTAATTTTAATGAGCGCAGCCCTCTGGACAAATGCCAAGTACCTGATCGCAGCAGGACCGGCTGTGCTGGCAATGGTTTCTGTCACTGTAGAGGTGACAACCCCAGCAGGCACAGCTCCTGTGGTGCCAATCTCCAGGGAGGAGGCACCAGGATAGAGTAGGCACTGAGTATCCCTTCTGCCCATGGGATTGGCATCTCCTTGGGCACTTCCCAACAAGCCTTCACTGCCACAAACAGCAATTACAGCTGTTCCCATGGAAAACCTGCATTTCAAAGAAAAGAAAACCACCCAGCTTAGGAGCAGAGGGGTTGGAATTAAGCCCTAAAATGCAATGGGGCATGTGGCTTCACTGCTGCCAACTCCTCCCGAATTATCTCCTGCCTGGACATGCTGGTGGTGACAAGCAACACTGGATAAAGGAGTGACCCTCAGCATCTCCAGGTGATGTACGCATGACAAGTTCATTGCTTTGCTCCTGGTCATCTGCCCATGAGCCACTTGCTGGAAAACTGGACAGGTGATGCCCATCAGTAGGGCCAGGCAGGGGACACGCAGCCCTCGCTTAGTGGGCAAGCATGTTGGAAAAAACAAGAAAGCAATTAAAATCAAGCAAGCTGTTTGCCTCTTCCTCCAGCCCCAGAGCTTTAGGCTCACACATTCTGTCACTGCCAGGGCTGTTTGTCCCCAGAGGGGGCAACCCTGGGCATAGCTGGGTGAGGTGACATCCCTGTGCATAGCCAGGTATGCTGACACCCCATGCACGGAAACGCCTGCAGACAGACACACAGCAACAGCAGCTCTGTCTGCACTTTCAGCTAACAGCTCTTTCCTTCCTCATCACAAGGCTCTGATTTCCCCAAGCGTGGCCAGGAAAAAACCCTGATCAAAGCCCCTCATACCCTCCAGAGGGGCTCAGCAGTGCATTGGGCTGAGGGATTGGGTGCAGACATAGCCCGGCATCTCCCTGTCTACTTCTCAAGCAGAGCAGCTTCTGCCTTCCCTTGCAGACAGAAGGAAACACTTGCTGGATGTGGGTCCTGCACTGTGGTTGGCAGAGCTACTTCTGTGGGACAGGCAGTGAGATAGCATCAGCCCCTTCCCAACAAAAGCACAGGGATGAAAGGGCACTGCACTTCTCCTTGCCCTTCAGCCCTCTCCTTACACTGCCGCACTTCCCACTTCCTCTCAAAGGTCAGCCATCGAACTGAATAACACTGCCTGGGCTGAAGTAGTTCTGCCACAGGGCTTACCACCAAGTGACCCAAGCAAGGTTAGAGAAGCAGGTTTGGCCTTCCCTGCTCACAGGCTCACTGCTGCGTTTGCAGAGAGGCAAACAGAAGGTTGGGGAGGGGGAAGAATCACACCACAGCAGTTTGGGTTTTCTCTAGTTTGTGTCCCTTTCCTTGCCATGGTACAGAAAGGAGAGGGGAGGCGGGTGCCTGCCCAGCTCCACTGCACTAGGCCAGCCTCTCTTGTGTTTCAGAGTGCTCTCTGAACCAGCCCTTCACTCACTCTTCTGAAAAACTTTCCAAGAGGAACTTGCTTTGCCCTTTTTGAGTGCTGTGGTGAGCCAGTAATACTAACAAAACTTCAAGGGAAGCAGAAGTCTACAAGGTTGGAGACATGTTTTCTCCTGCTCCATTGGGAAAATTGTCCTTTCACTGCCCTGCCTCTGCAACTGCGTCAGTGCAAAAGTCCACACATTATCTGAAAGTACCAGTCAGACCTGAACAGGGATCACAGAATGTTCCTGCCTGCTCAGCCACCCACATCAGCACCCAGGGCTCCTCCTCCTGCCACCTTCAAAGGTGTCACCATCCTGGTCTGGTGCCCTGCCTGTCTCTGCCAGCCCTGTGAGGGCAGGATGGAGGCAGAGCGCAGTTGTGCCCAGGTAGGTCCCCATAGTGACAGGTCTCTGCCATGGCCCAGTAAGCCCACTTACTTCACAGCCAGCAGCCAGCTCATTCCCATCACCAAAACCCTTCCCCAAGCTTTGCACATCCTTCTCCAGGGTTTCGTCATGTTTTGATGCTGCAAATAACCTGGCGAACACTAAAACAGCTTCAGATCCTGCCAGCTCCTTTGAAAAGGGATCAGTAACAGTGCTGGGAGTGCAACAAGCACTGTCATTTGCTCATACATAAGTCAGAGCTGGGAGGCTCTGATGATGTTGATAGTGCAGAGGATGCAAATACCTCAAAATCGGTCTGGGCAAACAGCAATAAGAAGGCAAGAGCAACTTTATCTAGACAGTCTTGTGATAATTTAATGACAATTCTGGGTTTCTTTTCTCAGCCAACTTGATTTGAAGCTGGTTTGCTTTATTACTATTTGGATACTCAACTAATGCCTAATCACATCTAACTCCTAGGGCTGTTTTTCAGAGGAGAAATGTATCTGTAACACATCTGCATCTGCCTCACTCCCTCTGCCCCAGATTTCCATTTAAAGGGAATTAAGATGTGCTCAGGAAAGATCCAAAATAGAAATACTCAGAGCAAGCTAACGGCTACTGTCTGAAATATAATAAAATTATATTTAAATATGTATACTCCTACACCGTGGATACAGAGACTGGAGCAGGAATAGATGAATGAGGTATCCTTGGGAAAGGCATGCCACACAGCCCAGGACCTCTCCCTCAGTTTCACTGAGCAGTACCAGCCTTGATAAGCAATAATGAGTAGGTTCAGTTAATTTTCTTGGGGATGTCTCTTTGATACATATGTTTTGTGAACCAGTAAAACATGATGAGTAAAGGGCTGGTGGCAAGAGCACACAGAATAATGAAAAGCATGCCTGGAGCAAGCAGCATGAACAGGGGACACAGTCACCACTCCTTGTAATGCAAATAAGCGTTGTAGATGGTTAAACAGTCCAGCACAGGAACACGCTGCTTTGCCCGACTCAGGACTTGAAACCACAAGCTGCTGAGAAACCTGAGATGTAAAACAGCCCCAAAACAAGTGAAAGCAATGCAGAGGGGGCAGATTGAGGCCTAATGATCCAACACAGTGCCCAGATCCAGTTTCTGGCCTGGGAGTTTCCTTCAGAACTGATCCCAGATGCTGGAAGGCAGAATTCATGCCACTTGGGCAGCCAATCTCTGCTCTGACAGGGGCCAGGGGTCCCCCCATTATGCACATACAGACCACAAAGACTGTTATAGAGACAGCACATGCAGGAAGACACACAGCTACACCAGCCCCTCAGTGGTGCTTTTCCACTCACAGACAGGGCTGTGGACTGGTCAACGGGTAAAAGTCTTGTTGCAGTTGTTTACAGCAACAGGAGAGACAAGGCAGTTATAGGACTTCCTGTGGCAAGGGGCTCAGCATCCTGCTGCACCACCAGTTACTGGTGCAGGTAGTTACAGCAGGACAGCCCCAGGGACCACGGGCATCAGAGAAGGTGCAGGACTCCTGCTGAGAGCCCCAGGGGTTCAAACAGGTATTTCCAAGTGTCTGCTTGGCCCAGCATCTGCCACCCTGTCCATAAGGAAATGGGCTTCCACAGTCTCCTAAAGAAGAGGCAGTCATCTCCCAGCTCGGGTAAAGGATGTTGCAGGTACTTGGTGAAAGCAGCATCCCTGTAAAGATTCTGTCCAGCCAGCTGCAGCCAGAGTTTGTACAAACAGCCAGCACCTACCATCACATACACCCACAGCAGAACACCCAGAGGTGCTCCATGAAAGAATCAGCCAAGCTTACCAGTTCATCTCTCCATTTTATTAGTGTAAATGCAACCCATTCCCCCTCCTTTCCCCCTATTAAATACAAACCAGGAGCAGAGAGCGGCTCCTCAGTCACTTTCTCCTTAGGAGATGCACAGCCAAACCCTCTGCCATGCCCACCAGCATTGGGCACCATGTCCCTCAACCCTGAGGGCAGCCCCACACTAGGGAAGGATCCCACCTCTGTCAGGAGGCTCTCGTCTGAGAGCTGTGACCTCCAACGTCCTACCAATACTGCGAAGGCCAAAGCGGCCTGGGTCACGATTCCCATGGGGAGCAGTTCACGGTACGTGAATACAACAGGATCCCCTCCAGCACCCGCTGTGCCCATCGGCCCCAAGGGCCAAGTTCTCCACACCCCAACTAGCCAGGAGGTCTCCAACTCATTGCCAAGTGGCAAAACCCCAAAACCAACCTCCTTCTTACTCTTTTGGGGTGGAATGTACCCCATCCCACTCTCCAAGCCTGTGGCAGGTGCAGAGATATGGCTCTCCCTGCACGACCAGACCAGTGCTCCAAAGGAGCAAGGGGCACAGTCCTGTCCCGGGGCACTGGAGGAACCATGAGGGATCACTCCAGGCCCTGTGGCAGTCACAGCCTTGCATCAGGGGAACCTTGGGCTCTACACTCCCCCAGTCAAGGCGGACCAACAAGGGACAGGGCAGCCCATCTCCTCTGTGCTGAGCAGCAGGGACAGGACAGAGGGATGGGGCCAGCAGCCAGCAGCTCTGGGATGAGGAGCCAGGCATTCCAGCCTGCAGCACAGTGACTCTGACCCATTCTTGCCCCGGGGTCTGCACAGCCATGGCCGCTCCAGAAAGACCAGGCACCCTGGGCTGGCAGACCCCGGCCCAGGTAGTCCCAGCAGGGCAAGTCATGAGCTCAGGCACCAGCAAGCCCTGCAGCCACTAGGAGAAGGAAGACAGATTTGGGCAGCAGAAGAGGTGGGGTGAGCAGGAAGACATGGCATGGCATGGCCAGCCCCTCCACACCCCAGGGTTCAGGTACTGTTCCCCTGCTCCTGCTCAAAAAGCACCATGGCCAGCTGGGAGCGAGAGCCTATGCCCTCCAGGCTGCTCTGCACACAGCGGTGGTAGATCTCCTCACTGAGCCGAGGGTTGCATGCCTGGTGCCGGTAGTGCTGCAGCAGGGCAGGCTCTACAGCCCGAAAGACATGGAGGTTGGAGTACTTGATGAACATGTCGTAGATGTCCAGGGTCTCCAGGATGTCCTCATTCTCCTGCACATCACCAGCCATGCGGGTGCGTGCTGCCATGTAGTCAGCATTGTAGAAGCAGGCTTCATGGAAGACATCACGGTCAAAGCGCCCCACATCGCGCAGCAGGTCCAGCGTAGCAGGTGGTACCTGGTTGTGGTAAGCAATGGCTGGGTTGTAGCCCTGGAAGTGGATGGGAAAGAAGACCTGCCAGTTATTTATGGTATTCATCCGGCAGCGGTTCAGGAAGTCAACGGTGACCTCTGTTCCCACACCAGCCACGAAGAAAAGTGTGTCCACGGGATGCTTCTTGGAGATAATGTCCATGACCTTGATTTGGGAAGGTGCATCTGTCTTAACACTGATCCATGGGATCTTTACCTCCGCATACTTGCGTTCATACTCGGTGATCTGGGCCTTCACAGAGGCAAAGATGTCATTTTGGGTGACCTGCTGGGCTTCAAAGGGATCATAGATGAAGAGGAAGGTGAGCACTGCATTCTCACTGCTCTCAAAAGCAGCTGCCGCATAAGCCTCCAAAAAGTGAGCAGCATAGTCCCGGTCATGGGCTGTCAGCGGCAGGATGACATTGATGCGACTGGCCTCTGTCACATATGGCATGGGGATGATCTCCACCTCGCTGAGGGGCCGCACCAAGTGCACGCGCTTAGTGACGGAGCGGCTGTGCCCCTTCTGGGTGACCACCTCCACCTGAAGGTCCAGCGTGTACTCCATGCCACGTGTGGGGTCAAAGCGTCGATATCCATTCACCAGCTGCTGCTTGCGGACATGGAGCACTGGCTGGTACTTGTGGTTCAGCTCCTCCATGGCTGTGGCCACCACGTCAGCCACATCCGCCAGATCCACGCCACGCAGTTCGCACTTGGGGGAGCCGTCGACACAGGCATAGACCTGCTCCTCTGTGAAGTAGTCCCAGCGCAGCACCTCAAAGCGTGTTTTGGGCTGGAATGGGGGTGGGATGCCAATGGGCCACGTGGCACTGTGGTCCCCATCAGCAGACAGGCTGCTGGCGTTCTGGATCTCCATCTGCAAGAGGAGAGATGGAGGAGTGAGAGCCAAAGCACAAGTAAGTCTTCCAGCTCTGGCAAAAGCCAGGCTGATTCCCAATACTCAGAGATTTGCCAGAGCTGGCTCAAAGAGCAGTGCCAGAACAACTCTGTCTTTAAGCTGACTCTCATCCAGCACCTCACGTTTGGTCCCCCACTCTATCTGGCCTTTGCTGACAGATCTCTGTACCCTGCTGGCTTCATCACCCTGAAGCACCACATCTCCAGGACCCATCTAGGTCCAAACTGCTTTCCAGACAGCACTGCTGCTCCTGTAGCAACCAGAAAGCCCACAGGGATGACAGATGAAACCAGGACCCTCCCAGCCAAGCCAGGTCTCACCTGGAGCTGCTGGATCTCCTGGTAGGTCCTCTCAAGCTCCACCTGTGCAAAGTACTTGTGCAGCCGATACATCTGGAGGGGATCCAGAACAGGGTGGACAGTGAAGGCACTCTGGAAGCGGAGGTCGGTCTCCCGCTCAGGGTCCACGTTCTTCCCCAGCTCAAAATAGTGGTAATGCAGACCCTGTAGCAGTCAGGAGAGACAGGTCACAGCTAACCCCAACCTGCACTCCCACCCCACCAGATGTCAGCACAAGCTCAAAGGTTGTTAGGGTGCAAGGACTGGTCCTCCCAGGACATCTCTGCTGCAGGACCTACCTCATGTTCCTCAGCGCAGTTGACACCTGTGTAGTCAATGATGCAGCGGCCCAGCCACTCGTCGGGCCGGGCGCTGAGGATGTCATTGCGGCAGCTCTCCAGGTGCTGCTGCAGGAGCAGGAGGAGGCTGCGGGACAGCAGGTAGCCAAACCCTCCATAGCAGTAACGTCCCTCAGTGTCCCCACCAATGAACTCCTCAGGACGGCCCAGGTAGAGGTGGGTGTCGATGCTGAGGTGGGCAACCAGGCGGCTGATGCGATGTGCCTCTGTGTAGGTATCATCCTGCACCAGGAAGAACCAGTCGAAGTCATTTACATAGTGGTCCAGAAGGTACCTGATGGTCTGGTACATGTTCCAGATGGGCCGCTCATCACTGTGCGTCACCACCGTCATGCCATGGGGCACCTTACGGCCCCGTGTGCCTGTGAAGTACACCAGGCGCTCCAGGCGGTGGGCCAGAGTGCGGTTGACAGCCACCCCCAGTGTGTTCAGAGTGCTCTTGGAGGTCAGCACACCCACGAAGAGCCGCTGCCGCATCCCCAGCTCTGTGCTGATGTACCGAGTCCTGCAGGAGGAAGACAATGTTTGGCTCCCGGGCACTGCACCCCTCCTCAGCCTGCACCCTCCCTGTTGCAACCAATGGCACCAACCTCAGTTCCTCTGTAGGAACTGTTCCCAGACTTCAACAATGCACACAAGACATCACCCCAGCATCACCGGCTGCCACTATGCCAGAGGCACAGCAGAACACTTTGCTGAGGTCCCTGTCAACCTGAGACCATGAAGGACCATCCCCATGAGCTGGCTAGTCCAGCTCAAAACAGAGCCTCTCAAAAGGCTGAAAACAACTAAAAGCAGGAACCAGGGCTCCACACCCTAGATCTAGTAGGGACATAACCCACCAGGCACCACGACTAAGAAGCCAGCCCCAGCCAGGACAGACAAACTGGGAAGCAGCTTCCTGCCACCCCTACCAGACATACTGCTTTAGAGCAGGCAGGCAGGAGAGCCCTTCCTGCCCTCCCTGGGGAAGTCAGGCCCCACATAGGTGGCTGAAGCCAGCAAGGGGCTGGTTATGTCCCCCTCCCCACCACGGCCCCCAGCTGTCGCACTCACAATGACTTTCAGGTTTAATTCTCCCGGCCTGGTGCAGTGGCAGGAAGCGACCCCCCCCATCCCGTCCCCCAGCCGCTGCCTGGTACACACTGGCGCCATTCAGCCCCCTTCATCCGCCCACCACCTCGCCAGGACAAGGAGGCCCTTTCACTGCCTGCCCCCTGTCATCCAGGGGACTCTGACACGGGGCTGCAGCCGGCTCCGGAGAGGCCCGAGTTTGCAGCGCTGGGTGGGGACGTGCCACCAGGGGAGGGGTCCCTGCTCAGGCAGGAGGGGACCGTGGCAGGGTGCCGGGAGCACGTGCTGCAGCAGCAGCCTTCGTACAGCGGGCAGTCTTCGCACAGAGGGCAGCAGCGCGGCCAGGAGCCCCTTCTGGGTGCTTGCTGCGGGCTGGGGGTAAGGAGAAGAGGGGGCAGAGGGCAGGCGCTTGCAGCGAGGAAAATCCGTCCGCAGCCCTGGGTGGCTGCAGGGAGGATAAAGTACATCGCTGAGCTGGAGAAAGCTCCTCAGCCGCGGCCCGGCAGGCACACGGCCACGGCCGGGCACATCGAGCTCGGCCGCGGTTACCCCCAGCCAAAACGCCCGGTGAGCGGCGGCCGCCCGC